>BDDA01000386.1:92641-109114 GCA_001662385.1 Chlamydomonas asymmetrica | reverse complement strand
GTTTTCCCCCCCCCCCCCCCCCCCCCCACGTTTCTCTCCCAACTGCACCCTACTGGCAGCTCTGCTTGCTCACCCCCTGCCGCTGTGGGCAACCACGCATGTGTGCTTCGGATCCCTCCCCAACAACCCTCTTCACACGCACCTGCACACGCACACTACAGAGTGGCTATGACCGCACGGCCTGTGTGTTCTCACCCATGCGCACCCATCTGTGCAGGCTGTCCGCCACGGCAGACAAGGGTGGCGTTCAGTCCGGCCTCGTCATCCCCGCGCTGCATGTGACCCAGAGCCGCCCCGTCATGTTCTGGGCGCTGCCGCAGCCACCGGCCTTCCTGGGCGCCTTGTTTGCAGCCCAGACAAACGAACATGCAGTCCCAGTTCCTCCGCTCGTCCAGCAGATGGGTGAGATCAAGCATGACAGAAAGTGGAAGAAGGACTGGGAGGCCGGCGTTCCGATAGTGGCTCGGAACTACTACGGCTATGCCACGGTGAACCGGGAGAGCCAGGACATTGCTGACAGGAAGGCGGGAATCATCATGAATATGCCGTACCTGACCCCCTCGCCCGGCCAGGAGGCATTTCAGAGCACAAAGCAGATGAACCTGGAGAACACGAGCGCTTACTTCCCGGTGGACTTCCCGCTATGGGAGGTGGTGCGGGCGAGCACGGCTGCCCCCACGTTTTTCCCCAGTGAGTGCTGAGCAATGGACTGCACCTAGCTGAGTGCACATATCCGCTGTGAGTGGCGCCGTGCTTGTGCGGTTGTGGGTGCGGGTGCGTTGGTGGTGGTGTAAAACCTTACCGCCCCGCACGCATTGTCGGGGCGAAGGGAGAGCTAATTCGTGCCTTCACACGGCCCCAGCACAGGTGCCACCTGGTTCCGATGCAATTGAGGATGAGGGTGTGGATGGGGCGGGGAGCAACAGCAGCTTTTTGGCTTTCTTTTCGGTGCAAAGGAGTTGAATGTGGGGTCAACTGTCGTTGCCTTGGCCGTTGCCAGGAATCGGTTTGAACTTGATGTTCACTCATACATGCGCATAGTGTGGTGCTAAAGCCATCTCATCCATATGGAGGGCCAAAGGTGGATGAGACCTTGGTTGCGCAGCGTATCGGGTGGTGCTGGTGCTGGTGTGGCCTCACTGGCTTGACGGTGACGATGCCAAACCTTCATCACATGCTTTATGGCACGTATGCAAACACTGGTGGTGGTTGCCAACGCAGGCCAGAAGGTCACCGGCATGAAAGTTTCTGACAAGCCAATTCCAGCAGACGACATCAACGTGCTGGATGACTACTTTGTGGATGGCGGCATGATCGCCAACGAACGTGAGTGTCTGCCAGCTGCTCAATTTACAAGCCGCATGAAGCGTCGTCATGTGATCACCTGTTCTGATGATTAGCTGCTGGTGACTGCATGCAAGGAGCGTGATTTTACCCTCAGCATGTGCCTTTGAACGGATGTTCCTTATTACCATGTTTTGGCTTTTCCTCTCTCCCAGCAATATGGCACATTGGAACGATGCGCGTGCTGTGCATGCATGCATTTGGTGGCCCATGGCCTTTTCGCATTGCGGAAATGCAGCTGACGCTGCGTGCATGCACCAAGCTCATTTAGGAATTTGGCACCCCCGTCCTTGTATGAGCCACCTCTGACAGCATCCTTCCTCCGCCTGGTCATATTCCATTCACCTGCTGTCCTTGCGCAGCCATCATGCAGGCGGTCAACTGCGCGCTGCTGTTCCGCTCAAACGCCAAGGCCCGCCCGGCAGTGCTGTCCATCGGCTGCGCCAACACCGTCGCACCGATGATGCCTCTGTTCAGCAACTTCCCAGTGCTGAAGGAGCTTATGGGCTGGGTGCCCATCCGCAACATCATCGCGATCCACATGGGCGCCATGCCGGACACCAGCCTGTCGTGCTTCCTCAACGTGATGAACATGTCGCACTATGAGAGCGCCAACATCGCGCTGCGCGTGCAGGCGGCGGTGGTGACAGACATCCGCAAAGCACTAAATAAGCAGGAGGCAGACCTGCCAGCGCTGTCGGTGGTTCAGGACAAAACGGCCATTAATTCCCCTTTGAGGCCTTTGGGCAAGGGCGAGCGCTACCGCGACGTCCGCGAAAGGTGAGGGATTCACTCACCGAATCAGAGAAGGCGTACATGGTATTTGTTTTTCCGGACTGGAAAGGGGTGTACAGTGAAGGCTGTGCTGCCGAAGCAGGCACGAGCAGGACAGACAAGCCCGACCCCTAGCACCCTCAGAAAACCCGGCCAGGACAAGGACAGGGACAGAGACGGGAGAAGGAGGCGGGCACCGAGACGAGGGCCAGCCTGCAGAGCAAGCCAAACATGCAGGCAGCAGCAGGCAAGGAAGCAAGGCGGAGCAACGCAGGCCCACAGGCCGTCCAAAACACCACACAAAGGTCCTCAGTCTGCACATGCATACCCATGCTGGGCCACATCCTTGGCAGGTTCAAGTTATGTATTTCCATCAGCAGAGCTACCTAAACTATGCTTACACATGCACCTGCGCACAGCTTGCATGCAACAACCTCAGTAGGTGTAGCATGAAAGGCAGCTTTGCTTTGCTTTGACTTTGAGGGAGGCCTGTCGCCGTTAGCGTGTTGCAGGCCCGCTCCAGCGCCTTGTCGCTTGCTGCAGGCCTGCTTGCCGGGCGGCCGTCCGCACCTCAGCATCCATCCCCTGCTGCCCATCGGCGTCACATGTGCACACAACACCGCAGCAACCAGCCGCCCCTTCTGTCTCAGTTCACACGCCCTGAGCGCCGCTGCTCCCTGCCTCCTGTGTATGAATTCATGATATGCGCAATGCAGGATTCTGCCACAAGGTTATGATCCGGATGACGCAGTGACTCGCGATCAGACCAAGCTGGCCTACTGGGCCCAGGTCGTGGCGGCCATGGACGTGCCTGAGAACTGGAGGACGCTGCTGGAGATTGGCGCTTACACGGCCAAGAAGTACAATAACAAAGAAAATCCCCAAATCAAGGACTGGGTGATCGCCTACCTCCTGCCTATCCTGTCTGAAGAGCCAAACGCCACCCCCCCGCCCTCTACGGCATCCACCATCGACGGCGTGGTCTAATCTGGCGCACCTGCTTGCTTGGGAAGGCATCCAACACGGGAGCGCTGCATGCGCGAGCTGGCATACTACTGGCTTGATGCACGTTGTGATTGTGATGCATGCTAGACATCACCAGTGCCGCAGGCGTGCGTACCTTGGCGGCCCCGCCTGCCCTAACTGGTTGATGTTGCTGCTGCCGCGGCAGCATGCTATGGCTGTCGGTAGCGAGCGCGTGGTGCTGCCGTAAGCTGCACTGTGTGTAAACCTTATGTACCACCATAGCCAGGACCCCGATGGGGGAGTTTGGAGGGAGGGTGCGACGAGTTGTGAGCGATGCTGGACACGGCTACTCTCGTCCGGCCTGCGTCCTTCTGCATTTCACCCATGATTTGCAACACAAATGTCAAGATAACGCATGGATGTACACGTCCATGTGCGCTGTGAAGTACGCTTGATTTTTTCCGCCATACATGATCCGTGATTGACTCGAGCATCAAGCCTGTCATGTTCCGGCTGCATGCAGCTCATTACCACAATCATTGGCGATTTGAACTGGATTCTTGGTAGGCAGTGGCCTTTGCACCGTCGTCATCAAATACGCACTGTGGTGTCAGGCACACCAAGCATAAAGGCAATGTGAACTGTGGCCGCTCACAGTGTCGGTGTTTCAATATCGCACAGGCTGTGCACGAACACACACACGATTGTGATTTGGGAAGAATGCATGGTGTGCTGGTGCATGCGTGCGTGCATGCTACCTGGTCAAATGTTTTGCGTGCGAACCGGCTGTTCCGATCGTTTGCGTGCGGCGTGCGTGCTACAATGCATTTATGCGCACCATGCAACTGCCCTGACATACACCAAAGCATGGCACCACTAACAAACACCGGTCAGACTGCGACGGGTGTTTTGCATTTTCATTTTTGAGTCGCCTTCAATGCGCACTCGGTCATGGGTAACCCGTACAGCCCTCGGACAAACCACCTGCACCTGGACTGGGTGGGAATTTCAGAGCTGTCAGCATGTGTATGGCCTTGAGGCACCGTGGGCTTCCTTTCCTTAGAAACCCTGCGTGACTTTTCCATGGCATGCTTGGGAGGTTTCACAACTGTCCACAGTTGACCTTCCCTTCCATACATATGCCCCTTGACATATGAATGGTCGCATACCAGCAAGAATACAACAGTGAGCACGTTTCCAATTTGTGCTTTCGTTGTAATACACGTACCTGCAGCGTTGTTACGCGACTCGTGGGCGCGCGAGCCAACAGACGGATTGTCATGCATCACAGGCAGGTTCTTTAAAGTCAGACCCTCAGACTCTGGTAACTTGCACACGTCGGCCCCCTTTCCAATTAGGGGCTGGGTTTTTCAGCGGTTGGTCTGCCAGTTGTCGCCCAGTGCCAGGCGTCTCAGCAGATCACGCAGCGAGGGCAGGATGGAGTAGTCTTGCGGTTTCAATAGGTTGATGAGTTGAAGTTGTCTGTTTTTGTCGAGTCCCAGCATAGCGCAGCCTACTCGTGCTGTGCTGCACAGGTGCTTGCACGCATATTGTTTTTGGCATCCGGGGCAAGCCGAGGGGCTGATACAGACCTCACGAATACTGCTCCCGTTTCCACATAATTGCATACCATACCATATTGGTAGGTGCTCCGCCTCTTTGTTGGCGGGCACGTGTTGGCGGGCAAGACTGGATTTAAAAAGAGGTGTGCAAAAGGTTGGTTCTTGTGCAAGGCAAAACCGTCAGAACCATCCTGGACTGTTGGTATATCTCTGACAGACAGCAGCATGAATTTCGAGGTCCCCGCAATAGGTCACGAGCACGGCCATCTGAGTCTTTCTTCACAGCAAAGAGTGAGGGACTGGGTTTTCGTCAATGAGGTATCGATTATAGCAAAAATAAGATGATGCAAAGTCTGTGAATGCGAGTTTACCTTGCCAGCCTTTCACCAGCACTGAAGCGCTGATTTGCTGTGAGCCACCCCTGAGCGGGCCAAAGGAGCGGGCCCGAAGATCCGCCCTGTTGCATAGGCAGGGCGGCACCATATATATTGAAACAGAGGACTTGATTGGCGGTTTGGTTGATACTTGGGTTTCAATGTAAGAGCAGGTTTTCAGGTTCCGGAAGCCACCCTGCAGATGGCCTTGGCATCCCACTTGGCTGCCCTCCTTGCCGCCAGCTGTCGAACGGGGACACGCAAGCAGCCATCTGCTGCTCAGGGGCAGGGAGCCGCGTTCGATACGCGGATTTGTTAACGAATGCGTCTCCTGTGGTCATAGATCATTATTTGAGACAAGTCGTTTTGCAAGTCGTTTGGCAAGTCGTTAGGACCCCTGACCAAACCCCAGACAACAAGTTGAGGAGCACACTTGCCACGGGGAAAGGTCCAGGACACTGGTAAGCGGCGTTAATGATATCTGTGTCCAATAGCAACTTGCCCTTGCAGACCTAAAACCTATGCTTGCAGTTTTGCTTGCAAGCAGTCGTCTCCAGTTGTTGGCAGCAACCACAAGGCCACACCGTGACCTTCTTGGCAATCTGACCATACAGGCCCAAGAATGATGCTACAGAACCGGAGGCGCCTTGGCGCTATCGGCCAACGCGGCCGGTCTTCGCTGGTCGCCCGGCCTCTCCTGCCAACGCGCACCGTCCGCCTTGCGGCGGTGTCAGTGCGAGCCTTCCAGGAGGAGGAAAAGACAAAGTAAGGAGATCTGGGTATGAAGGCACCCCTTCTGCAGCTGCTTGCGCTGCAATTCAATGCGCTTGCATGCCTCTGTATGTGCGTCATGGTCCCGAAGCATTGGCAGTTGAGCAACTTGGCCAAGTCGCTCGGCGAGAAGGGACCCGTGCCCTGGCCTCAGCAGGTGCTTTATCTCCTAAACCTCCCCGTCTGCGCTTTATCCCCTGAACCCTCCCAAACGGAGCTACGTACGCTGCACGTGGCCTAAACCTCCGTGTTGCTTGTGCGCGTTCTGCACGCACACAGGCGGGCGCCAGCGCTGGATCCGGAGCTAACGAAGCTCAAGATATGCGTGCGGCCTGTCAAGGACATCCGCCACTACGCCACCACGCGGTACATCCCGGTGCTGGCGTTGGACGGTGGCGGCATCCGTGGCATACTCGCAGGTGGTGGGAAACGCGGTGCCTCTGCCATAGCAATATCAAAGCTGTGCTGATCGCAAAGCTTGTGCGTGTGCCACCTGTGGTGGCGGTTGGCGTCCTGCTGCAGGTGTTCTCTCTTCCACGCTTAGGTGTTCACCAAGTGGAGAACATCGAGCATGAAGGGGGGGGCGCAAGTACATATGACAAACAACCGGGGATCATGGAACGTTGCTTTGGTCCCTTTTACTTCACAAACAGCGTACCACACCATACCACACCACACCATACAGACTATAGTCCAGGCAGGCCCATGCAACTGCCGCGCACACTGCGCACACCCCACCCCACATCCATGCCTGGTGGCTAGCTAGCGCTGTGTGAAACTCTCAATCTTGCTCACCTCATCAAGCTGCGCGCAACCTCAACCACACCCACCCTGGTTGTGCGTGCTTGCTTGCGTAGCGCGCGTTGCTGAGGAGGTGGAGAACGTCATCCGCGAGGAGGTGTGCCACCGCCTCGTCAAGGACAACATCCAGCTGGACCGCTTTGAGTGGAAGTGGGAGCACGAGCCGGGCCACATCCCCTCCTGGCTCAACCCGGAGGGCGCGCCCACGTCCGAGCAGCCCATCACAGACCCTGAGAAGTCCCAGTGGAGGAAGTTTGCGCCCGGCAGCACCGTCAACGCGCTGGAGGCTCTGAAGGATGACGCGCGTGTGATTGTGCACCTGGCGGATTACTTTGGAGTGCTCTGCGGTGAGTGTGGTTCTGAAAATTGCAGTGGGCGGGACCACGCGGGGCAGAACACACATGCAGGAGTGTGGGGTCAGGGAATGAAGCATGCTCCCGCTCCGATAACAGCGGTGCTTGCCTCGGCCAGGAGCTGGCCGGAATACGCGGTGGGCTAAAAGATGGGCGCTTTGTGCATGCTCTCCTTCAACGCGCCACCTGAATGCATGGCTTGGTCGCATTTGTTTGCTCTTGCCCACGCTTGCCCCTGGCCAACCAGCACGCAACTGCTGCGTGATACTGCATAGCAAAGCACGATTACCGTGCATGTTGCGTTCCCCTCTCCCCCTGTTAATTCCATTCGATGCTGAGAGTTGAGTGTTGTACGCGCTCCATGACGGTACTGGCGGCTATTCACCACTCTGCGTGCATGCGCAAATGTGCATGCATGCAGGCACGTCCACCGGGTCGATCCTGGCGACATACTTCGCCACCAAGGGCGGCCTGTCCAACGGCCCCCTGGAGAAGAAGTTCACGCCGTACGCTGACCCCAGCGCCGCGCCTGAGGGCAACGTCTTCAAGACGATTCATGAGAGCAAGGACAAGGTCTGGGACCTCGCTGACGCCGTGAAGCAGACAGAGACCGAATACGAGGATGTACTCGTCACTGCCGCAGGCGGCAAGCCCAAGTCCAAGTCCGAGCCGGAGCCTGGTAAAAAGCCGAAGGACATGAACACCCTGCGCAACGACATCCTGAACACCATCATGGGCGAGAAGGCGCCGCAGCTCGCCAAGGCCAAGAAAGACCAAGACAAGGCCACGCTGAAGGCGCTGGAGAAGTACGAGGAGCAGGCGTGGAGCGTTTGGATGGCGCGCCAGTTCCTGGAGTTCATCCGCGCAGGCACCAAGGGCTTGCCAGAGCTCAAGAAGGGGGACGACAAGGCGTATGAGAAGTTGGCGGAGGCTGCAATGAAGCACGCGCCGCCGAAGGGTAAGCCTGTTTGCTGGGCTCTTAATGGACGGGATACTGGCCGTTCCTTGTTGGTGTCACCGCACTGCATGATAAGACCAGTTGATGTCTTGGAGGCGGGATGCACCTTAATTAAGCGAGGTGCAGTTGTCCTCGCTTGCATTGGGTGCTCTTAGAAGCAGGCCCAAATAAGCATGCGCAAGCAGTCCTGAGGGTAGGTTTGCGTTCAGCACGCATGCACAGGCATGCGGCCTCTATGAACAGCTTGTCAGTTGTCCAGGGATAGGTGTGGCTGCGACTGGAGTGCCTGCCTGTGCTGACCGAACAGAACCACATATACTGACTGCAGAGTGCTGGCGTGTGTATGTTCAGGCCAGCCGCACCTGGCCACACTGTCCCAGACTGCTGTTCGGCGTTTGAGTCCTCGCTGCGTGTTCCGCGTGCGTGCAGGCTCCGCCCGCTACGCTCAGGCCACGTTTGTCACGTACGGCAAGCGCATCTTCCAGGCCCGCGATGTCGACCCCTTGGCCTTGACACCCGGCACCCCCGTGGCCGTCCCACCCACCAAGCCTCCCGGCTGGAAGCAGCCGAACCTGTTTGACCCTTCCAGCTGGGTGCAGCCAACGTGGTGGTTTTTCGTGCGCGGCATTCTGTTGGCCCTGCGTGGCGCGTTCAGCGCCATTGCGGACACGTCCGCCGCCAACGCATACTCCGATGCCGGCATCATCAAGACGCTCCAGGACGTGTTTGGTGGGGACACCATGTGAGTCACTGACATGCAGTACATCGGTACCGCAGCGCAGTAGCGCACGGCCAAATTGTTCGCCAGAGTCCATTTGCCATCAAGGCTGTTGGGTGTTGTGGTGGCCGCCTCAGTTGCATAATCCGAATCAAGAAGATACGCATGCATTCCGAACTCCCACACAATGCATGTGGCAGGCTAATCCAGCCACACCTGTGAGTGTGGCTGCTCAACAAAACACGCCTTTCCTGCTCTCTCTCTCTCTCTGCCTCTGTCTCCCACAACTGCGCACAGCTAGCAACTCCGCCTGCTCACCTTTCGCCACTATCTTGCTGTGTGTGCTTCAAAGGCCCACACGTATGCGCACACACACGCACACAAGGAGTGGTTATGACCGCATGGCGTGTGCGTTGCAACCATGTGCACCCACCTGCGCAGGCTGTCCGCCACGGCAGACAAGGGTGGCGTCCAGTCCGGCCTCGTCATCCCGGCGCTGCATGTGACCCAGAGCCGCCCCGTCATGTTCTGGGCGCTTCCGCAGCCGCCTGCCTTCCTGGGCGCCCTGTTCAAGGCCAAGGTCCTAGAAGCAGAAGCATCCTCCCCTATTGGTCAGGAGGTGCGTCAGATCATGATGGAGAAAAAGTGGCCGAAGCGTCTAGAGGCCGGCGTTCCAATGGTGGCTGAGAACTACTACGGCTATGCCACGGTGAACCGTGAGAGCCCCGACATTGCCGGGAGGAAGGCGGGCATCATCATCAACAAGCCGTACTTGACCCCCTCGCCCGGCCAGCCCGCACCCATGGTCACAAGCCAGATGAACCTGGAGAACACAAGCGCTTACTTCCCGGTGGACTTCCCGCTGTGGCAGGTAGTGCGGTCGAGCACGGCTGCCCCCACGTTCTTCCCCAGTGAGTGCTGCGCAATGGGCTGCGCTGGCTGCCTGTACACGGTCTGTGTGTGTACCTGTGCGCTTGCGGGTGTGGGTGCGGTGCGTGTAAGACCCGACAACCCTACAACCCTTGGGGCGGCAACGGCAGACCCTGTGTGAGGAGGCTTCGGGCGGTCCATGCACACGCATCTGGTTCTGGTGCGATTGAGGATGAGGATGAGGGTGGTGTGGATGGGCCGGGGCGCAGCAGCAGCTTTGTGGCTTGCCTTTTGGTGTGAAGGAGCTGAATGTCGGGTCAACTGTTGTTGCCTTGGCCGTTGCCAGGAGTTGGTTTGAAGCCTCATTCATGCGCCTATTGCAGTGCTAAAGCAATCTCATCCATGGTGCTGAGATCCCCACATGGACGAGACCTTGGTCATACATCACATGGGGGGTCTGAGTCCCCCCTTAGTCAGACATCACATCCCGTGGTGGGGGTGCTGGTGAGGGTATGGCCTCAATGGCAGACGCCAGGGCTGCCAAACCCTTAACTGTTGCTTTGCGCATGCGTGCAAACACTGGTGGTGGTTGCGTGCTGGTGCAGGCCAAAAGGTCACCGGCGTGACTGTTCCTGACAAGAAGAAAGTGCTCGATGACTTCTTTGTGGATGGCGGCATGATTGCCAATGAGCGTGAGTGTCTGCCAGCTGCTCAAACCACAAGCCGCATGAAGCGTCGTCACATGACCACCTGTTCTGGTGATTGGCTGCTGGTGACTGCTGGATGCATGGTACATTCAGAGTGTGTCTTGGAGCGGATGTTCCTTACCCTTGTTGGCTTTTCCTCCCTGCCTCCCAGCAATCAGGCGCATCTGACGATGCGTGTCATGTGCATGCATGCATTTACTGGCCCCAGCCATTGCGCTTTGCGGAAATGCAAGCTGACGCTGCGTGCATGCACAAACCTCATTTGGCACCGCCATCCTTGTATGAGTCACCTCTGACAGCATCCCTCCTCCGCCTGGCCATGTTCCATTCGCCTGCTGGCGCCTGTGCACAGCCATCATGCAGGCGGTCAACTGCGCGCTGCTGTTCCGCTCCAACGCCAAGGCCCGCCCGGCAGTGCTGTCCATCGGCTGCGCCAACACCGTCGCACCGATGATGCCTCTGTTCAGCAACTACCCAGAGCTGAAGGAGCTCATGGGCTGGGTGCCCATCCGCAACATCATCGCGATCCACATGGGCGCCATGCCGGACACCAGCCTGTCGTGCTTCCTCAACGTGATGAACATGTCGCACTACAACGAGGCCAACATCGCACTGCGTGTGCAGGCGGTGGTGGTGACGGACGTGCCCCACGCGCTGAATGAGGCTGAGGCGCGGCTGCCGTCGCTGTCGGTGAATCAGGACCCACACGCCAGTGGTCCGGCTCCGGGCGAGAACTACCGTGACGTTCGGCCAAGGTGAGGAGGGAATCAGAGAAGGCGTACATCAGTACATGGCATGCATGCTCCTCAGTCCGCCCGCGCATACCCATTTGCACCCGCATGGACGCCGCTGGCGCACATCCTTGGCAGATGCATGCTATGTATTTCAGTCAGCGGAGCTACCTGAATCCTTCCGCATGCACCTTCGCACAGCTTGCATGCGAGCGAATACCGCAGGAGGTGTAGCATTGAAGGCAGCCTCATTGGCTAGGCAGCCTATGTTCCGTGTGAGGGAGGCCTGCCGCCGTTGGTGTGCTCCGGCGTGCCCCAGCGCCTTGTTGCTTGCTGCAGGCCTGTACATTACATCGCTGTTTGCCAGGAGGCCGTCCGCACCCCGGCATCCATCCCCTGCTGCCCATCTGCGTCACATGTGCACACAACACCGCAACCATCCAGCAGCCCCTGCTGTCTCAGTTCACACGCCCTGAGCGCCGCTGCTCCCTGCCTCCTGTGTACCGATTCACGCGCAATGCAGGAAGCTGCCACCAGGTTACACGACGGATGACGCAGTGACTCTTGATCAAACCAAGCTGGCCTACTGGGCCCAGGTCGTGGCGGCCATGGACGTGCCTGAGAACTGGAAGACGCTGCTGGAGATTGGCGCTTACACAGCTGAGAAGTACAGGCCCGATATCAAGGAGTGGGTGAACGACTACCTCCTGCCTCCCAAGCCCGCACCGGCAGCCGGCTCCAAACAGCCCTCTACGGCATCCACTGTTGACGGCGTGGTCTAAGCTAGAGCACCTGCTTGGGAAGGCATCCAACACGGATGCGCTGCATGCGCGAGCTGGCTTACCGGCTTGATGCACGTTGTGATTGTGATGCGTGCTGGCCATCACCAGCGCCGCAGACGGCCCCGCCTGCCCTAGCTGCTGTTGGCGCTGCCGATGCCGCCACAGCCTGCCATGGCTGGGGGTAGCGAGCGTGCATTGCTTCAGGAAGCTGCACTGTGTGTCAACCTTATGTACCACCATAGTCAGACCCCTAATGGGGGAGTTTGGAAGGCGACGCGGTGTGGGAGATGCTGGACACGGCTTCTCTCGTCCTGCCTGCGTGCGTCTGCAACTCACCCAGCATTTGCAGCACACATGTCGAAGATGTTTCATGGACGTACACGTCTATGTGCGCTGGGACGTACGCTTGAACTTTTCCATTACGATTTGCCATGATCCGTGATTGACTCGAGCATCAAGCCTGTCATGTTCCGGCTGCATGCCGACTCATTGCAACAATGGCTGGCGATTTTCGCTCGTTTGGATTTTTGGTAGGCAGCGGCTTTTCCACCGTCGCCGCCGTATACGCACTGTGGTGTCGGGCACACCAACCAAAAAACTGGTCCTAAAATACAATGTGAACTGCGGCTGCTCCCAGTGTCGGTGTTTTGAAATCACAGGCTGTGCACAATTGTACATACGATGTGGAAGAATGCATGGTGTACTGTTGCATGCGTGCATGCTACTTGGTGATGGTCTACAAGGTCGGATGTTTGCGTGCGAACCGGCTATTCCGATCGTTTGCGTGCGGCGTGCGTGCTACAAAGCATTTACGCGCGCCATACAACTGTCCTGCCATACACCAAAGCATGGCACCAATATCACACATCCGACAGACTGCGACAGGCGTTTTGAATTTTCCTTGGGTGTGGTGGATTATGGTGGTGACTGCAGTGATTTTGTTTTGTGAATCGGTTGCGGAGCCACTGGGTTGTCCCCTAGAAGCTACCAGCCGACAGTTGGAATCACATGACCCGGAGCAGCATTGTGCGGTGTGCGCCGGCCATTGCATATATGATGCGTGATCAGGCGGTGAACTGGCTGGGCAAAATTGATTCCCGGCATGCGATCGTTGCGAGCATTGCAATTTTTTGCACTCCATGCATTTGGCATTGTCAAGGCCATGCGTGACAGGATGGCATAATGCCGGCGCTCGGTGTGGCGTTAAGACGATGTAACATACTGTGAAGCGATCAGACTGCGCGAGAGAGCCTGCGCCACATGCTGTGGCTGGGCGTGCCAGCGCCTCGCCCCGCCTCTGTTCCCCAGCCAGGCAGCCAACCTACCCGTTGGCGTCCTGAGCGGCAGCACTGCAGCGACCAGCGAGTTACGCACCAGCATGCCCCATCCAACCGCATGACGGTGGAATCGGCTACAGATTTCACATCCGGCACGCGCACACGCACGTGTACCATAAGGTGAGGACTCGCACTCGCACTCAGGTTGTTCAGGCCAGTGTGTAGGCCAGTGGAATGAATCCATCGCGCCATGCATGCTCGTACGCCTGCTGCCAAGTGCCTGGCTGCTACTGCTAGCGCTAGTCGCCTCCAGCTCGAGCCAACCCCTGTGCGCCCGCCTTGAATGTGGTCCACTGGTACGGGCACAGCCGGTGTGTATGGAAAGTGGAAACACATAGGGCAGTGAGGCGTGCACCCAGACGATGAAGCCGCTGCACTCGCAGAACTTGCAGAAGTGCAGACGCTCATGGAATGCTTACATGGTGTTGTGTGGTGTCATGGTGGTAGTGTGTGTAGCACCAAGGTGGCCGCCGCTGAAGAACGCATGCATGCATCAGCCTTAACGCATGCCGTACGCATCGCATGCCGGGTATGTAGGTATGGCAGCGTGCGTGTGTCAGTATGTCAGGGCTCCAGCAAGCTGCAACGGCTACTGGTGCAAAGCCAGAGGCACACATACAGGTGTGTGGGATACGGTACGCCTCGAGCTTGGGTACTGCAGCACCTTTGAATCCGCAGGCGGGTTCCAAATTCCTCCTCATACTGAAGCAGCACCCACTTCACTTCCCAACCTGTAAAGGAGCTGCACAGCAACCTCGGCGTTGTGACATACAACCTTTCTCTGATGACCCTGTTTGGCTTTGGGCAACCACAGGGCGCGGGGATGGAGCAGCAGCAGGACGCACCAAGCGGGGAGCAGCGCACGACGCAGCAAGACGAGGCAACAGGGTCCAACACGGTGGAGAATCCCAGCCCTCCCTCCGCTAGCTGGGGAGACGCCAGCACCGCTAGCACTAAGATACAGGTGTTGAACAACTCGGGCAAGGCGGTGCAGCTCGTGTGGCTCAGTTACGAAGGCGCAGAGCAGGTGTACAACGTGATTGAGCCTGGCAAGAGCGCAACACAAGGTGCGTCTTAAAGCCCTGTGAGTGCTTGCATTGTGCAGCCCTTGCTTCTGTTCACGGTGTGCACGTTTAGCAGGCGAGGGTTGCAGAACGGTTGAAAACTCTCATCTGCAGATACCTATTCCACTCACGTATGGACGCTAAAGAGCGAGGATGGAGACGTGCTCCTGAGTTACACAGGTATCTGTCAAGGTTCCAAGTCCTTTGAACACCCTCCCGTCTGCGAGCGCTTCTGCTGTTATCTGAACACTACGTAAACCGCAGCGGCCGACGTATGAACTGCTGTGCAGGCCCGAGCGCCAAGATATTTGTCCTGGGCGAGGCAGGAGCAGTGAGCGTAGTTGCCACCTAGGCACCGACGTGGAGCATCCGGGAATCAAGCATAGTTGGCTCCGACGGTTTCGTGCAACGCGCTCGCGACGCATTTCCCTGTAGGGTGGAGCACCTGCAGCGCTGGCTTTTAAGCGAAGGCGACACGCAACCATGTGATTTATCCTTGCTGCCAGATGCAAGTGTTGCACAGGCATGCCGGGTTTGCGTTGCGCCTCTGCCTGGCGTTTTGCCTGTACGGCACATTTGCAGGGCACCTAACTCTACCGGCATGCACGCGTCACACCAGTGTATCAAAGGTAGAGCAGGGTGCCATGTGTCATAGGGTTTCAGGCTCCACTTGTGAATATGACTTGATGCGGTCGCAGGAAGCGGGAGCGGCAAAGGTTTGGCAAGCTTGACAGCAAACCGGTACCGTAATTCATGCACATGATTGGCAATTTTGGGAGTCATTGCATGTGGATGACCTCGGTGGTGTGCCTCATGCAGCAGTATCCTCCTTTGTTTCCTTCTTGCTGAAGCCCCGGTAGTGATGCAGGTGGCATTCTCCTCGACGAGGCCGAGCGGTGGTTGCTGCCGTTGTCTGCTAAACTTTGATGTTTGTATTTTTCAATCTCATCTCCCTGACCGAAGGCGACCGCACCTTAGGCCAAGCGTGAGCCTATGCTAGAGGTGCAAAGCAGCCAGGTCCAACACACCTCCACGCCTTGAGCGATAAAAGCATGCACCAGCGTTCAATTCCACGCTGCACCGACACTACGGCAGCAGTGGCAGCCTGCCCTAGACACCGAAATGCACCGAACGTACACCGCTGCGTGACATCCATGTAATGCGGTGCAGATGCCGACCAGAGGTCAGCAGCACTGACAAGGCCGTGAAATCGTGAATGCAGTACGGTCCTAGTCAGTACCGCTGCTCCTACACGCCTACACCTCATCACTCCAGGCAGGCCACGGCAGCGCCGCTTCCTCTATGCTCGAGCCGTTCCATATGAAGGGCAGCCGGCTGTCCAGCAGGGCCTTGAACTGCGGGATGTCCACGATGACGTCCACGTTGGTGTGCGCCTCCACACACTCCTCCGTGCCGCACTGCCCGGACGGCCAACGACCCACCCTGCAGGGGCGTTGCATGGGCATGAGTGGAGCGGGCAAGGCGCAGCAGATAGGTCATGCCGAAATTGTGCATCGTTCACAGAAGTGCTCAGATCATCTGCATGCACCAGCGCACCGGCTGTAAGCACTGATGTGGGGTTGCGAGCATGTCATGACATCAGGCCAGGAAGGAATGCAGCACACCATTTTGCATGATGCAAGGCGGCATGGCGGGAGCATGCTTGATACCCACATTTGGAGCACATGCATTCATGCTTGCATGAGTGGTAAACGCACACCCACCAAGGTTCAGTGCGTAATGCAACACCTGGAGGTTGCCCGCATGCCAACCAACTGCTGACCGTGCGCTTGGTTCGCTCCCCATGACGCCCTCCCAGCACACCGCTTAATCCAAGCAGCCGCAGTGCACTCGCTCACAGGCCCCCCTCACCACTTGTAGGCTGCTGATAAACACTGATGCCGCGCAATAGAGATTTAGAGCACAATTTACGGTAGATGCCAAAATATGAAGCGCACTCACTTTTCGAGGTCTCTTGGGTTCAGGTAGACTGTCTGGTTGAGGAAGAGCGCGCGCCATGCGAAGTGGTGGATGTCGCCCATCATGTAGGTCTGGTCGCGGAACGACGTGTCCAGCCCGTTCCACAGCCAGTTGCGCTGCTCAGGCGGAGGGTGTGGCAGAGGGATGTCGGGGGGTGCGGGGGCAGGCAGCGGGCACGCAGCACGTGCGTGTAGCGCATGCACACACACGGATTTGAGTGAGCGTTGTAGTATGGCGCCGCCTTGTGGGCAGCCATGTGGGCTTCCAGGTTGGCACGCACGGGGACAAGCCGCCAAATGGAGCTAGCCCGGCAGCCACCATAGAACCCAAACGTCTCAGCTGCACTGCTACCTGAGTCCCGCAGTGCAGCAACCTAATACA
>BDDA01000386.1:72819-89387 GCA_001662385.1 Chlamydomonas asymmetrica | reverse complement strand
GGGGGGCACAGGGAATAGCTGGTGAGGTAATGCGAGGGATGCCCAGGAACTGACGTGCAGTGTCGACGATCAGGCTTCTCACCAGCTCCGGGAAAATGCCTGCGTTCGCCCGCCAGCGCAGTGCACCTCCCTTCCTATTGCAAGGAGAAGCCAGTGCATTACGCAAGCTGTGCAGTGTCGGATGCTGGACAGGCGCACAGGCCTACAGGCTGGGTGGTGCAATCGCACCACACACCGGGCTTTTGCAGCCTGCACACATGGCACGCATGGCTAATTCCACATGCCACATGCAGCTGTACCGAACATCCATAATTCCATATGCTGCATACACACTAGGCAAGCAGACGTGCAGAGACAAGCGTATGCTGTGCATGCGCTGACAACGTTGGCATGCAGTGTGCAGGCATAAAAATGCAGCCTACTGATGCCCTGATGTACTCGTGGGAAGTGGGCACTCACTGATTTGGTGCCAGGCATTATCAGTCTCCTCCTGGGTGAGCACAGGCGGCAGCTCGTCGTCCAGCCCAACACCCAGCGTGACCGCGATCATCGCGCGCACCCATTCCAGCAGGTGCTGGCGCTTGAGGTGCAGCAGGATGAACTGGTCGCAGGGGCGCCGGAAGTTGGCAGTCTTGAGGATGGAGTACAGGGGACCCAGCATCTCCCACCAATGGCCAATGGCAGTGGGGTGGATGAAGAAGATGAAGTCAAACAGTATCGTGTCGCCGGGAATCAGGCGGTAATTGACCGGCGCGAGGAAGTCGGTTGCGTTCTTTACGTGCAGGGTGACAATCTCCTGATTGCGGCTGAAGCGCCAGGAGGGGATGTACTGTGGGCCGTCCACGAGCGCGTACCACCTTCCGCTGTTGTAATATAGGTTGGTGTACATGCAGTGGGACTTCTCGCACGTGACCTCGGTCCGCGGCGAGCCTCGGTAGAACTGCCATCCAGGCGGCCCAGGAGCACTATAGGTGGCAGGTAGGCATTCTGCAGGCCGCTCGTCCCCCCACGTCTGCTTGGCAAAGTCCCAGTACTGATAGCGGTGCACGTCTGGGCCCGTTGCATTCTTCGCCGTTACTTCCCTCCATCGGCAGCCCTTGGGAAAAAGTCCAAAGGAAGGGTGGTAAGTGGTGTTACCTACTGTCACCTCCACGTCCTTCTTGAACACCTGACGCGTTTTGGGAGCTGGACCTGGGGCTGCAGCCCTGCTTCCGTTGCTAGCGTCCTCCACACTGCCAGTCGAGGCAGGTGCCTGCGCTTGATTGTCCGCAGGCGGTGCAGGCGATTGGGGACTCTGAAAGCTGTTTGCTAGGTTTGGTAGGTGGGTCTGTGTGAGGAAGACCTGGTATGCCACTGCCACAAGCACACCAGCTGCGCCAAGCAAAACGAGCAACCAAGTCCCGCCACGTTTGGATGGTGATCGCTTCTCAGCTGCAGCCGGAGCTGATGGCTTGGCCTTGACAGCTCCACTTGGAGCTGTCGCTGCTGCCCCTGCAGCACTCCTAGCCTTTTGGGACTTGCCCATCGCCAAGTCACAAGTTTGAAGCGTCACTGTTTTGAACCATTTTGAAGGTCTGACGGGTCACAGTGACGGGATCATGTTGTGTGGCTCAAAGCGCAGGACTATCAGGTTATCAAATGCACGGTTTGCAGCTGAATCAGCATGGTTCGATAGTCTCTGCTGCGCCAGGGTGGAGGCAGTATGCCCGACAGAAACACGAGGGATGCCCGGATGCCGCGCGCACCGCATCACGGGATGCAGTACTCCAGGTGCCGTGAAGAGCCAGCTGGTGATTGGGTGGCATGCTGACGGCACATCGGAATGTGTGCATGATCCTTACAAACAGGAGAGGCATGCCTTAGGGTGGCAAGGCCTTCCGCATACACCCGCGTGCCGTAGCAGGACGAGGCAAAATCAGTCAAAATCACGAACCCTGAATCTGTGATACTGTGAGGCCGACTGTTGTGGCAGCCCTGCATGCACCCAATCCCTGCACGTCACAGTGGCTAATAGAGCAAAGTGAGTACACTAAACAGACAAGAGTACAAGGCGCTACCCCCAAGTTAAACCGTAAACCCAAAATTCTGCAGGTATGCCATGCAGCTATGTGCACTGAACCTTTTCACACATCACACCAGCATGGCACTGACTACCTGCACTACCTACAACCCGTGTTTCCGTCCTACCGCACTGCTGACTAATAATACAAAGGCAAAAGGCTGGCCATGGCCATGGAGTGTCGGTTTCGATCCAACTGTGATTGTTCGTCCCCACGCCAATCCTGTCGTAGCCACGCGTGCAAGAAACGCTTGGCGTATGGATGTATGGTGCATATCAGGCTGGGCAGCATAAAGAACGCCATGCACGCCAACGCAAACTAGCTGGTTGTGTCTCTGAGCAAAACGGGGTGTACGTCATTGATCGCGCTCGGCCGCTCGTGGTCAGGATGTGCATGCACGCACACCCCGTGAATGCCGCTAGCCGCCCTTCAATTGACAACACACACATGCCTGCCTGGCTGCTTGCCAAGCTGGCGGATTCTGCATGCCACTTTTCACCTCTCACAGCTGCAGCACCGCAGTGACACAGCCGGCTACACGCCGAGCAGTAGCGCAGGCGGCAGCCATCCCAGGCCAAAACGTGCGCAACGGCCCCAAAGCGTCACCGACCCGAGCGCGAAATCCAGATGAACTGGGGCTGACACCGAGAGCCTCAACGCCTCCTGGAGTGGGCTCTATAGCACTTAACAGGACCTCATCACTGGAAGCGCTCGGCAGGCCGCATTGGCGCATTCCATCGGCCCGCGCGGCATGCGCTTGGGGCACTCAACGCCCAGCCCCGCGCGCCCAGGGCTCAGTGGGCTCATCAGTTCATGCCGAAGCCGCCTGCGAATGCGCCCAGCAGCTGCATGGCGCGCTGCGCCTCCGCGATGCGCTCAGCCTCGCTGGCGGGGTTGCCGTTGCGCGACGAGGTGGTGCTGCCGCCGCCATGACCGCGCGGCGTGACGGGCTGCGAGGGCGCGGGCGAGCGCGCGAGCCCGTTGAAGTACTGGCCCAGCTGCTTGAACAGCGTGGTGCGGCGGCGCCCGGCGTCTGCATGGCATACACACACACACACACACACCAAGTATGGTCCATTCGTTTACACAACAGCAGCAGCGAAGAAGAGTGAATCGTGTGGGCTGGACCTCAACCAAAGCTCTGACCAGTGCCACACGCCGTTGTGCAGTACTGGTTTGAGCACCATGCATTCCAATGGCCTGTAAAATGCACCCGAGGCACATGATGCCAATCAGCAGATGCCATGCATGTGGTACGCATGCACGCGGCTCTAAATCATATCGAATTTGCATGGCTCAATTGACACACAGCCACCGCAGGTTTGGCATGGCCAGCGGTGCCACCAAGTGTGTGCATCAACGTGGGTTGAAGGCAAGCAACCCGTTGGTCAAAAGGCAATGTGGCAGCGCAATGTTGCACATTGCTGTGATGCAGGGACTCATCATACGAGCGCCGTGTGCATGTCACACATACCGACCCCAATGCTGCGTGCTTCCCACATGGTGGTCCCACCAAACAGGCACGGCCGATGCACTCCAAACCCAGATGTATCTGAGCCTGACCACTGGTGGCTTGCGTGGTGTGGGGTTGAGCCTCTGGCTACACCTCCCCATGCAACATATCTATCTCTGTCACTGCGCAACCACAAGGACAGATGACAAATGTGAACCACATGCCGCTGTGGGTGACCCCCACCCCCGCACCTGCTGCTCCACTGCCATCCACGCTGCCGGTGTCCCGCACGAGGTGGTCGGTGTCGCTGCATACGGAGCGCGGGCCGGTGGGCATGCGCGCCGCCAGCTGCTTGAAAATCTGCGCGTACAAGGGGCACATGTGTGAGTGGGATTGTGCAACGCCTGAACCCTCCAAGATGCTCTGGGAGTGGGCCATGGGCTGCACTGGCGCAGGCGACAAGAGCGACAAGTGCGCATGCCTCAACTGCTGAGTACATGTAACAGCAAGTACACGGTGCGACGCTTCCTGGCGCTCGGATGCTGGAGGGGTCCTCTCGAAACCCAATACCGTTGACATGATGGGACTTGCTAAGACTGACCTGCAGGCTCTCTCCATCGTTAACGATGGCCTTTGACTTGAAGGTGTCCAGCTCGCCCTCCAGCTTCTCTTTCATCCCTTTCAGCGCACTGTTCTCCGACTCCAGCTGCTTGAGCTACACACACACGTCAGCACGGCACAGGGCGCAGCAACGAGCATAGCCAATACAGTTCTCAGTGGTCTTGTTGGTGGCAAGGTCTGTGCGCAGGGGTTGTCGCTCCAGCCGCGGGCGTTGACAGCCAAGTGCTGCACGGTTGTGGGCGGTGCAAGCGTTTGAGGTGTAAGGAGATGTGTTGGCCTGCCTGAAACCATGCATGCATGCACTGCTCACGAAGACAAACTAGATTCCAGCAGGCAGAATGTAGCGTGCTTGGCAAGCTGTGGTTGCAGGATTGGCCATTGTTATCCTACCTTCTCGCTGTGCACGAGGTGCACTGACGTGAACTGCTTCAGTCTCTCGACCTCAGCCTGGAGCTCTTGCACCATTTTCACGTGCTGTGCTAGCATAGCAGGGTCAGTAGGCGCAGGCCGCTGGTCCTGGACAGCCTCGTCTACAGTGTCCAAGCTGGCGACTGAAGTGAGTTGGGCAGCCGGTTCAGAGGCAGCCGGAGCCTCAGGCTGAGGTTGCCTGTTCCTAGGGGTGGGTGGCACAAGCTGCCTTGCCTCAACCATGCCACTCCTGTCAATCGCAGCCTGCGCAAGGAGCAGGCTGTCCAGAGTTCAAATGTCAGCAAGCAAGCGCACGCAGAACAGCTGGTGGTAGACAAGCATAACCAAGGCACATGAAACAAGCGGGTAGGTGTGAAACTAATGTGAGTAGTCAACCCTGCCTGCAGGTTAAGCTTGGGCGTTGGGCGCTCCATGGCAGCTTGAGCGGCAACCTCTCCAGAAACCGGAGAACCAAACGGCGTGAAGTCCACCTCGGCTGGTGACCTGCCCCTGGGAAGTTTGCCAGCCAGGGGTGTTCCCATGGGCTGCTGCGGAAAGGGTGCATGCAAAAGTGCTGTTAACGTACACGCCACTAAGCGACAGGTGTGCGCGGCCAGCAAAGCTGCAGCTGCAGCAGTCCTCACCTGGGCCAGGATCCTGTCCATTTTGGGTGCTACCTTCTTGCTGCTTTTGCCACGCCCAAACAACAGCTTCCCAGCCAAGGCCAGAGTGATGGTCACGCCAGCGCCAATTAGCACGCCAGGCATGGAGCCACTGGACCTGCTCTTGCTCGGCAACACCTGCTCAACTGCTTTGACTTCCAGCGCTGCCTCATGTTGTACGTCTTCCACAGTTTGGGGCTCCGCTTCAACCTGGCTGCTTGACGACATGTTTAAAGCCTGCTTTGCCAGACAGCTCGTGACCAACGACAAGTGCGTCAGCACATACCGAGCTAACAAGTGCCTGTGGTAAACCTTGCTTTCAGTTGCCGGCAAGTTGCTCAGTAGCAGACTGGTCATATGGTTGCTGGGTTGCTGGGACCACCCTGGGACCACCCACAGACCACGTGGTTTGAAAATGATGGTTTCGTACTGCGAATTGCGCTTGTCTCTTCCCAACCAGGCAAACAGAGGAAGGTGGCAGAATGGTAGGGATAAACAATTCAAAGCTAAAGAGAGCTGAGTCGTGCAAACGCTGGTGCTCTCTTGTTGGGTGAATGCAACGTGCTCCTCGCTTCTAGCTGGCACCACCCAGTCGGCCAGGACAGGTAAAGCAGATGAATCCTATGTCTGTCAGGAAGAATTGCATGCCGGCACCGTTGTTGCAGCTGCTTAGCTCATTCCTCTCTCCCCACACCCTCACGTACAACCGCTGTGCGTGAATCGCAAGGGATTAACTGCAAGGCATTGATGGTTGTGGTACAACCACCTGCATCAAGCCCGTCTGCTTCAAGGCAACACACCTGTTCCTGTGGGATGTGTTCGAATGCGGAAAACGACCGTCAAACGTGCCTAGCACACCAGTACACTGTGCACGCTGCTACGGAGGGGTGCACCGCATGCCTGCACCGCTCGATGTGCATGTGTGTCTGTTGCCCTGTCCCATAGCCGTTGTTGCGGCACCCAAAGCTGCAGTACGCCAGCACATGCACACAACCAAAAAGGTAAGCAGCTGGTGGAAGCTGGTGGCAGGGAATCGTGCACCGGCTTGCGCACGCACGCTGCACAACCCCCTACCTGTCAGCAGCAGCTCGCTCCGGGGCGAGTCTAACACAGGCACTCGGCGTTGCGCAAGTGTTTACAGGTGTGCCGTTACATCGCCTTCACTCCTGACCTGTATTGACGCATTCACACTGCGATGCAAGTCCCAAACGACCCTGTGAACGGCTTTTGCACAATTATTCCATGGGAATGCACGTCCAACGCGTGGACATGCGCATGGTTGCGCCCGTGCATCAACGAAGAGTAAAGAATGGTGTCTGGGGCACAATGCGACGGGCCATCGCATGCAGGTGCCAGAGGCAGCAATCAAGTGGCACAAAATTCAAATACAGTCATATCTTCAATGCATCCTGCGTCATTGCATGGACAGGTTAAGCGCAATGTGTGCGGCATGTTGAAGGTTTCACCCACATCATGATACATTCACACGTTCGCGCAAAGCTGCCGCAGCGAGGTGCTGCACGCCAGGCACGTGTTGCACCCCGCGTGCATCCACCGCGCCACCTGCTCATACACATCTCCATCGGGTTGCCAGCCTGGGAACTGAAGCGCAGGCAACAGTAGCGCGACAGGCCACTACGCTGCCCGCTGCTTGTGCATGACAGCAGCACGGTGCGCAGACTCCACGGACGCACATGCGCATGCGCATGCGCTTGCCGTAACGCCCACAGCAGTACGGTATAATCCAGGACCCCAGCTGCAGCTGTCCTGAGCTGCTCAACGCGGCTGAAGCCAACAGCCCTGGTGCGGATCGCCAGCATGGCATCTGCCGCAACCGCGCCGGTGGCTCAGCCAGGCTCGCCCGTGCAGTGGTGAGGCCCTGCCGGGGGGCGCTCGGCCCAACCCTTTATTTGGGCGAGGCAACCACAGGCGCCACGGGCGCTGACGCCCCCACCACCTTGATGTCCAGGTTGTCGAGCTTGTCTGCAGCGTCTGACGGCTTAGCCCGCGGTGGCGCCTGCTGGTACAGCGCGCCAGCGGTGACACTGCGTGGGGGGCAGCAGGGAAGGATGAGGGGGCGGGCAAGACACTGCACAAGAGCGCTCCTAGTGGCTTGCTTGCGGATGCCCCTGCAAGAACGGGCGTGACTGTCTGACGTCCCATTGGCCGGCCTCGTTGGCCCATCAATGGCGCACGTTCCGCTTGCGTGCATGCACGTTGAGTGACCAAGCCGTATGCGTGCGTGACGCACATTCAGGGGTCGCCATCCTGATGGAGTTTCACAGCGCAGCCATGTGGACGCCATGCAAGTCCAGCGGGCTGCTACTAACTTGGCCATGCCCCTAGCCCTCTACTCTGCCCCCATAAATGCGTGGTCATGCATACGCAATCATAAACACAACTTGGTTGTGCATCAAGCTCATGCAGATGCACTGTGCAGCTTTCTATGTTCAGATTAGGATGGCATGGCCATGGTACGGTAAGTGAACCATTCATGCAACCTCCAGCACGTTGTGCCCTGCCTGGCTGACCCGATCGCTGCTTGGCATCACGCAATCACGCTGAGGGCATGCACACTTGCACAAGCAGAAACGTGTGAAAACATAGGATACATGCGATGCGCACTATACATCGACTTGCAGCATGCGCATTCACATCCACCAGCGTGCCGGTGGCTGCTCTCAAGTCCGCAGCCCGCCACCAACCAGGACGCAGGCACTCACCAGAGCAAGAGAAAGCCGATGCCGGCGGGCGAAGCATGGTTGTCCCAGATCAGCAGGTTGATGAGGACCGTCAGCAGCTTGCACAGCAGGCCGATGATTGTGAAGTACGTTGCCGTCACATACTCCCGCAGCATGTAGCCCGCATGCGACATGCATATCCCCACCAGGCAGCTGAGGATGAATGGGGCCGCGACCGTGCCTGTCCACTGGATGGCCATCACGGTCTTGTACTCCCCCACGAGCACCATCATGCACAGAAAGGGCGGTACGGAGATGATGTTGGTGTAGTACACGCGGCCCCAGTTGGTCATAGGCACGGTTTCGACGATGTGCTTCACGTACAACACCTCGAACGTGTAGAAGGCGTACCTGCAGGCGAGGTCCCAATTAATGTGAGAAGACTGAGAACATGACGGTGTGTGTACATTAGTGTGCTTATAAATGTTTGGTTCCCGTTGGGCCATGCAGTATGCTTTCCGTGGGGCTGTGCAGTGTGCATGATGGGAACTGCACCTGAGGGTGGCGAGGTGTCTGGGCTGAGCTGGCGGCTGCCGCCACATTACATCAGTGTGTGTGCATGTACATTAGTGTGTGTACATGACACTTACATGCGTGTGATGAGTCGTCAACGGAGGATGCCCCCATGCTTGCCCCTGAGTGCTTGCTGGCGTATTTGGGCTTTGGTTACTCCTGCATCCATTTCGCCCGTGTCAGGCAGTGCTGCACTGCAGGAAGCAAATAGTTACGCCACGCTCACCATATCAGCAGCCAAATGTATGCCTCTACTCGGAACGCAGAGTCAACGAGGGCATAGCCTGCCGACCCAGCGACGAGCACCACGAGCATCGCCCACGACCGGAGATTCGGCAGCGCTCTCCCAAGGAATAAGTAATCACAGACCGACATTACGATCGGAGTGCTTGACCTGTGAGTAGCAAGCGTTTGCCAGGGCCAGGGCTCAACAAAGTGGGAGCTCACGGTGCTTCCAACGGTGCCGCTCTTGCGGCTATAATTTTGACAATGCTCAGCAAGTAAAGGTCATTTAGAAACTAATGGAGATGTCACACTGACCTGAAGGTAATGAATGTTTCGACGTTTGCTGCGCGCACAAAAAGTGAACATCATTTATGGTGCCAGGACCGGCGTGTTACTACAGTTGTTCACCAATGAAGCCATGTCGCTCACCCGTAGCCGTGAGCCAGCGCAGCAGCAGGCAACCGGTATGCAACATGCACCGAGAGCACTTCCCAGGCTGACGACACACCCTGGGACAAACCAATGCTGCAGCAACATGCCTCACACGGAACACATTGCGTCTGCCTCCACACACATACACACGCGTTGTGCAGAACACCTGCCCGACACCTACCGTTCTGCAACACCTTGATGTTTGTAAACACTGCGCGCGGTAGAAAGTGCACCAGCCGCATGACAAAAACGCACAAAGAAGGCACAAGGCTGCTAAGTACAAGCTACTCTGCAAAGCTCACTTTCCTACAAAACAAAAGGTGCCCGCCCAGGGTAGCCCGAGCAATTTCCGTCCTGAGCCCGAAACCGAAGTGCAGCGGCCGACTTGACATGCGGCAACAGACAGCAACAGTCTCACCTATACCGGCAACTTTGTGTCCAAAACTGTGCAGGTTTCAGTCTCACCTATACCGGCAAACGCAGCCACGATTGGCGTGAAAGCCTTTACCAGGTCCCATCGTAGGTCCTCCACTTCGATAATTCCCAACATTCCTAATGCCTTGACCACGAAGGCGGAGAATGCTAGTTGCGCTGTTAACAAGAAGGTTGGCGAGGGCAGGGCGTGCACCGCCACTTTATTGATGATAAGCATAGTGCTGCAGCGAGCATGGCAAGATCAGGTCAGTCTTGGTTAGAGGAAACCCCAAACGCGTGAGCATGATTGGACACGCACTTGCTATGCACACGTGCACACCTGCTGCACAACCCATAGTACATTATAACCGTTCCAGCTACGGTCAAGAAAGGAACCACGGGTTTGCTTCCACCCGGCTGTACGGGGCTCCTTTTGCCTGCTTCTAAAAGGGGTTGGGCTGCATCGCCAGAATTACTGACGCGTTCATGTGGAGCCATGTTGCTAACGAGGCCAGTACGCAGTAAGGTTTCCTTCCTACTTAGCAAAGGTGTGTCTCTGACAACATGTCTTTGTACAGGCGAGCAACGGAGAACGGCGAGCAATCGCATTGTCTCACACGCGTAGAATTGGTGAACTGACAGGTCTCCAGTATTGCAATTAAACCTCCACCGCCCCAGGTGCTTTGTGATAAGGCTTGGTGGATTTTCTTGTTACAATCCTCTATTCACACCTATGTGTAGTCAGGCATGTAGAGGACTGCCTGAACTCTCTCGTCCCGTCCGGGCTCGTCTGAGCTCGTCCCATCTGGATGTCCATCGCACCTACGCCACTGGTGGCAACACACCACCCAGGGGATAGGTTCCCCTGAGCACGGCAGCTGATGGTTGTGCTGCTGCTGCCAGTGTCGGATGTGCCAGGTTACTGAAACCGAGGTTTTTTATCAGACTGGGTTTCGGAGGCCGGCACGCAGGTGTTCATAGTGTGGGTCCTGAGTGAAACACGTGCCTCTATCACTACTACCCGCACGTCTATTGCCACTTGTTCAAATGCTTGTGTGAACCCTGTCACCGAGTAGCGAGGTGCATACGTGGGCTGGCCGGCTGGCAAAGTCACCTGTTGTCACTGTTCCAGCGAGTCCAGTTGCGGGGAGTGGAGTCAGTGGGCGCTGACTGCCAACAGCAGCGTATTCGCGGTCGCGCTCGCTGCGGACATGCAGGATGCATCATGTCGGCTGCACAGCTTCACTCTCAGAAACTGGGGAGGGACGAGAATTTGATGTGACCACAGCCGTCCACCATACAGACAGTGTCCTGCGGCTGCAGCAAGTTAGCCATGGTGACCAGAACCTCCCACACCCAACCTAACTCCAGTTAACCAATCCGTGGACAAGCAGTAGTGGCAAGGATTAAAAGTGAATAGTTTCCAGCCAAATGGCCCAATCCTGAGGCCTGCTGTTGCCCACACAGGTTAATGCATGCATGGCATTATAAGATTGCTGGCTATGTTGCCGGGCTGTCAGCATCCTGGCACCCCAAGGTTTTGGTCCTTGAAGTTGCGCTTCGGGCAATCCTCCACTCGCATCTGGCAATCTTGGCCGCCCATCAGCGCAGCCTGCATAGGTGCATACACATGCGTATGCGTTAGGCGCCGTTAGCACATAGCAGTGCGTGTGCACGCACACACACACACACATGGGGCCATGCCAGCATGGTCCCACGGGAATGCTATCTTCACTCACAGACGCACGCCCACAGCTTGGAGTGCAAGCATGTGCGTTGCGACGAGCGGACGCTCAACACAAATCACGGTATGCCAACTGTTGATATGCTCCATGCGACCATGCAGACGCACAGCCCTATGCGCCTCGCCGCACACAGCAGCAGAGACATCGGGGCGTGCGCTGTGGCACCGCATCGGGCCACCGCAGTACTTCATGCGCCAGCAGTGATCACCAACGCACGCTCGCCAACGCCCACGCACACCGACGCGCGCACCTGCTGAGAGTAACCGCTCTGGGTGTAGATAAGACAGGTGGAGCGCGCCAGCAGCGTAAAATCCGCAAACGTGTTGAAATGCTTCTCCACCCGCCCGTCGTAATGCTTCTGGTGATAGTCCTTGAAGAAGATGTGCGCCGGCTCGGAAATGTGCACCGGCACCACGTTGGGCGACACCCACGGCGCGAGCTCGCCCTTGGCCGCCCGCTGCCGCAGCGAGATCATGTCGGTGATTAGCACGATCTTGGGCAGCTTGGCGGCTCCCTCGCTGGTGTTGTAGCTGAGCTTCTCGCCGGTGCGTGACTCGTGCACCTGCTCCGCCAGGCGCGTGGCGCACCCCTGGACCAGCTGCAGTACATCCTGATCCGTCAAGCCCTTGAAGTCGTACCGCCTCAGGTGGTCGTCCTCGCCTGCGACAGCGATGAGGCCATTACGCCAAGCTGCACATTACGCGACGCTCTGAGTGACGCTCACCCTGTGGGTGTAGTGCGGGCCGTGCACAGCCCGGCCCCATGCAGGCAACGCAGCTGGGTCCGTACCCAACGCGGTGCAATGCCACATGCAGCCCGCCACACACTCATCCTGGCAGATGATACACGTGTGCCGTAATATTGAGTAGGGATGCAAACAACAACAACGTGACAATCACACTGTACCAAGCTGCACCGCCACTACCGTAGTGAAGTACTGACCCATCAGCTTGCCGAGGCGGAAGTGGAAGGCGATGTAGGGGTCGCCCTTCTTCACGCCCAGCTCGCCTAGCAGCGCGTCAGCACGCTGCATCAGCAGCACGCAGCCAGCACGAGGCCATGTGAGCGGCATGCATGCCGCACCGACAACTGCAGCAGCTACGCGTTTGGCGCTTGCTGTCTGCGCCTGTTGGTGTGGTGTGGAGCTGCCTGCTGGACCTTCGCTGTGCACGCAAAGCTGTCCATGCTCACGCACAACAAGCGTTCATCCCGTGGGGACATGCAGTGTGCAACTGCGCAAGGATGGCGCAGCATGCATGCGTATGCAGCAATATGGTTGCTGCTGTGCATGCAGGCGCATCGCACAAGTTAGCCTGCAGGCGCACGTGTAGGGGCACCTGTGCATAGACGCACGTGCAGGCAGCAGCCCATGGTGTGTTCGACACCTCTTTCAGCAACAAGCACACGCACACAGGAGGAAAGGCAGCCTCGCAAACATACAACAACACAGGTAATCAAGCCCTGATGCACCCGGGTCCTAATGTAAGCAAGTTATCATGCAGTGTGGCATGCACTATACGCACCTCCTCTATGAGTTGCGACGGCTTGAACAGGCTCTGCGTGATGGGGTAGTTCTCATAGTCGCCGCCCGGCTTGGGCGTCTTGGATCCCGCGTAGTTGTTTATGCAGTGGTTGGTGGCGATGGTGATGACCCTATCGGGCACATGCTCTAACGAGTGGTTGTTCACCATGGCCTGAGTGTCAATTGCGATCTGCCGCTTGTCGCCCCAGCTCAGGATGAAGTGCGGGATCTCCTTGGTCAAGGGAGGGATGTTTAGGTCTGGCGTGACGCGCCAGTCTATCCGTGCGGGCGCAAAGAACGTCTCCATCGGTGCTGGCTCCTCCATGTGTATGAGCAGCACACGCTGCAACGTGCAAACATTGTCATGGTCTGCCAGTCAGGGTTTGGAAGCACATGCGATGTCCATGAAGTGTGGAAGAGTGTGCAGTGCAGCCGGCTTGGGCTGCGTACAGTACTGTGTTCGGTTTGGGCAGGTATGTCCAAACAAAGTCACTGTGTTGCGCTCGGGGCCGCGCATGATCCAGGTGTGCAGGCGCATGCAAGCGCGTCCGTGGCACGGGTCTGTGTGTCAGACAGGTGTATGATTCACATACTGCAGACATGCCAGTACGGCAGTACGCATACGCATGGCAGGGCAGCATGCGAGCGTGATTGACAGACTCGCAACACTTACATTAAGTGAGTTTGCCAGCCGTAATGAGAATTCCATGCCTGCAAGTAGCAAATCAAGAGTATGTATTGTGATTAGCATCCGTTCTCATCACAGACAGCATTCAACCGCTGCGGACCCATACACTCCCGCCTCCCCCAACACGGCCCTCGCCACCGCCACCGCACCACAAACTATTGAGCGCTGGCAAGTGGCTTTGCTGCAGGCTGCAGGGACAGAGCAATGCCCTGGAGCATGCCCTTCCAGTCAAATACGAGCACGTCATACCTCGCATGCGGTCTCCAAGGCCACCACACTCGTGCTGCGTGCATCACACAGGAAACAGGGCAGGATGGACAGCAGCTTCAGCAGCAGAACCGGAGTGCAAATGGTTGCAGGTGAACATCTGCAGCTTGGCGAAGGCGTACCGAGAAAGTGTTGTCCGGGAAGCGATTATGTTCGTTCTTGAAAGAAAAGCATGTCCATATCAAGTACTTGGCGTCTGGCTGGCCCCTGGTGTTCTTATGGAACTCTACATAACCATCGAGCCACGGGCACGGGCTACGAGCAGCAAACACAATGTGCAGACGCAACGCAGGTGCAATACCGTGAGCCTATAGTAGAATTCAGCGCTGCAGTGGGCATACAGACTCCCTTGCTCTGACAACTTCGTCGCAGTTGTCGTCGTTAAGTGCTGACAACGTCTTCGTAGTGCGTGTATGGCAGCGACCAGGGCTGCATCACCGCCAACCTGGCCATACCGGCTGTATTATGCAAGACATCAAGCACGAGTGCAAGTTCACAAAAGGTAATTGGCGTTATGTGTGGACAAGCAATTAACATTAGCGTATCAATTGCACACGGTGTCCACCCCAGCGCGCAGTGTCCACTTTTCGAGCCGAGCCTGCTTGCGTATCAGGTGAGCTATGCACAAAGTTGGTGCGTGACAAAGCAGCTTACTCTGTTCCATAGCATTCCAGCTGCTGTCTGCGTGCTACAGGTCCATGCTCCGGCAATGTCCGTACACCATCGATGATGGCAGCAAGGCACGCCAGCAAGACGCTTGAAATCCACGCGGCTGTCCAATTGCCTGCTTGTGTCCTTCTCATAATGCAGTTGTAAGTGAGCGATACAGAGGGCGTAGTAAGGCTCAGGAGCTGCACTGCGTTGCTTGGAGCAGCTGGAAGCGCCTCGCAGGTGTCAGGGCATGTTGCTAGGCAGTATGCAGGCCCAAGCACCAGGGTCTCACGCAAAGGCTTTACAGTCTGACTCACATAGCAGATGGATACGCTTTGTGTGCCTTGCAAGGGGGTGCCCTTGGCTTGTGGTGCCCCATGCCTTGCCATGCAAGTGCGCCAGTTTTGCCCAACATCCAATGCTACGCATGCAACAAGCAACAAACAATCTGTTGCACACGTGGATCACCGTTGCAGAGCTGTCGGTCTAATACAATGGACGGTCAGGTCTGGCCATCTGGGCCTTGTCAGCACCGCTGCAGCCTCAGTGGCTCCCTTCCGGGCACCTTGCGGCCCGGGGCACAGCATGAGCGGCAAACTGAAAGTGAAAGGGTTGGTTCGTACGCATGCTGATCCAGACTGCCATCCACAGCGCATGCGTACAACCCCATGGCATACACCCCTACACAGCCTGGTGCAAGTTTGCATGGTCATCGGTGTCAACACTGCGCCCGCATGCGTTTGGCGAGCGTCAGTGTGTGTGCTGGTGTGTGTGTATACGAGTAATAGTATGCGCCAGGTCTGCATCGTGCATAAAGGGGCGAGTGCATGCATGTGTATGCCGGGCGTGCGTACCGCCGTAGGGGGGGCGACCTGCGGCACTGCCAGCTGCCCAGAGCACGCATTCCAAAGCGACATGGATGGGCTGAAGCAGTACGCCCCATGTACTGTAAGATGGCCATGCATGTCAAGGGTGGGAGGTGTCCAGTGCACGAAGCGAAGTTGAATTCAGCACCACGCCAAAAAGGCGCCCACTCTCACAAGTGCAGCCAGGATTGACATAGTCATTTTTATCACTGCACAAATACAGGAGTGGGTGTTGGGGTCGGTCCTGCCCACAAGTGGACACGTTTTACGGAGCCTTACCACCAACAACATTACCACAATCAACATCTTGCAGACAGTGCAACAACGCCTAACCGCCTCAACGCTGTTTTCAGGCGGTCTGAACAACAAGGATGCAGGGGAGAGGAAATGCCCTGCAGAGCAGAGCGTGGACGCTTGCCTTGGCGCTTGCTGCACTCACTGCTGCCACGGTCGCCAGCATGCAAACGGTGCAAGAGCTGGGCAACACCGGGCGCAAGTTAACCCTCGATTGCTATGGAAAAGAGTAAGTCCTGCTGCCTGCATGCGGGGCAACTTGCGCTGGCTGGCCTGTGCTTGGTTCTGCAAGTTATGCGCCTTGCTGGGCGATTGGACAGCGGCGCATTTTGAACGCTCTGCTTAGTCTGGGGAGCCAGCATAAAGCAACAGCCAAGCACACGAACTTTGAGCATGTTCATGTTGTTGCTGAGCCAGGCTGTGTGTGGCAAGTTCGTGAGGTTGAATCGTCCCGCAGTTTTCGCGCCTGCCGGTTCCGCTCGCACTGCAACACCAGCGCAGGCAGCGCACTGCGGCCCTCTGCCGCCCATAAGACGCGTTGGACTGTCATAGCAGTATACTACGCTATGTGTGTTTATGGTGCTGAGTCCTGGCTCCCTCGCCGCCCAATCACAGCATGGACACCTACATGCAGTGTGTCGGTGCCGGTCGTTTTGGGTGCTCCGTTGTGTCACTTGGGGGCATATGCACCTGTAACTTTCATATGTATATCATCCTGTTACACACCGCTTGTAACTGCATCGTACCCGACCCCCCGTGCAAGCCTTTGGGCCCGCCCTGCTGACTCAGCCTCCTTGCTGCCCTGTGCCCCGCCCTGCGCCCCCTTCCCGGTTACCTTGCGACCTGCGCATCCTTCCTGCTTTACAAACAAAGGCCGTGTCCATGGCTTGACAACTACGTCCAGTTCCATAAACGGATGCGCGGCCGGCCCGACGCCAAGTACCTCATCTGGGTCAGTGTTTGCGCAAGTTGGAGGCGCAAAACCTCGCCCCTGCTTCACATCACT
>BDDA01000386.1:54981-71905 GCA_001662385.1 Chlamydomonas asymmetrica | reverse complement strand
ATACAGCTCCTCGCACGCACACACACACACACACACACACACACACACACACACACACACACACACACACACACGCACACACACACACGCACGGCCCCACGGAAAGCATACTGCATGGCCCAACGGGAAGTAAATCCACTTGAACACACGGGCTGGAGGACCATCCTCCACACCACTATGGCACGTGAGCTTGACGGGATACATCCAAGCAACGATGTTCACCCGAGTGCGCACTGACCAACCTGCGCACGGCGTGTCAACCCCCCCCCCGCACACACACACACACACACACATGCGCTGCACGCTCATTCCCAACGGGATTCACCACCTTGACACACGCTATACACGCACAGCTCGTAAGGTGCAGTCTCCATCCTCAGGCGTATGCACGCTGCACGGCCCCACGGGAACCATACAACAACACACACTACAAGCGTGTACCGCTGCCCCCCTGGACTTGCTGCCCTGCAGGTCTGCTTCGCATTCAAGCTCGGTGACGCTTGGCTCGACTCTGCGCTGCGTGCTGCTTCTACACATAGCACCCTGTGTCGTTGCAGTGCACGTTGCCAGTACGGCTCTCGATTTAACAACAGTGCGCCCACCACCTTCCACTTTCTGCCTGCAGGAACCCGCATGACCGGTTCAAGGACAACGCTTTTTCGGTAAGTGCACATAAGGGCTGCCCATAATGACGCTATGGTGGTTCATTTTGTGATTTTGCCACGTGCCGAGTGAGAGGTGCTCACAGCAAGGCATGTGGCAGATGCAGGGACAGGCTGTGGCCGCGCCTGGGCCTGGCAGCATGGATTAACACCGCTTTCCCCTTGGGTGCCAATCATTGCTCCTTTGCTGGGGTGCTGGTTTGTTGCTTCTCCTTCCGCAGCATGAATGCGGCGGACTGGGAGACCGGATGAGAGGTAAGCAATCAGCCAGCGTGCTGCAGTGTTGGTTTGCGCCTTCCCATTCACTACACACAGACCCATGCGCACTGCTTTACCATTGCGCCCACAGCAAATCACCCTTGCTTACTCCTGGTTGCATGCTTTTCACCATCTGCAACATGTTTGGCAGGGATGGAGTTTTCCCTGCGCTTGGCGAACTCACTGGATGTGAGTGCAGCGACCATGCGTGTGTGTGGAGGGGTGGTGTCATGCGACGGGTGGGGGAGTGCTGTACTGGGCGGGCCGGGGGGGACTTGCTTGCATCATACGCTGCTGCATGGCCGAGTGCATTGGAACTTTGTGAGGAGCCACTTGTCTCCGGTACACGATCACCCCACTGCTCAGCAAGCGCTCTCGCATGTTTGGATGGCCTTCAAATTTGGCCTCAACGCAATGCCTGAGCCTGCTGCTTGCGCTTGGTTGTTGGTATGGTCTGGGCTGGTGTGCCAGAGGGTCGCCAACACACCACTTCACTGGGCCCCACTGGATATCTCAACACACCGCTCGTGCACAGCCCCTGACTGCCGAAACCCGTTTGACGCCGCGCCCCTGCGCGCGTTGCGGCTGTTGTGCCAATCACCTCTATCATGCCTGTGTTGGCCCCGTACAGCGTGTCCTGCTCATACACATGGAGGAGCCAGCATCGCTGCAGACGTTCTTTGCGCCCGCTCGGATAGACTGGCGCCTCACAGACGACCTAAACATCCCTCCCTTGACTAAGGAGGTCCCGCATTTCATCCTGAGCTGGGGCAACACGCGGCAGATCGCAATTGACACTCAGGCCATGGTGAACAACCACTCGTTGGAGCACGTGCCCGATAGGGTCATCACCATCGCCACCAACCGTGAGTCACATACGCACCCGCTCTGCGCGCATGCAACAGACAGACATGCCGCACTTTGTGCATTTAGCTGCATTCATACGGTAGTTGAGGGTCACGCTGAGGCGGCCATAACATGAGTTTTGCCTCTGCACTAGCAATTGATCTTGGAATAGGGAGGGCATCAGGGCATGGCTCCCTATTCCAAGAAGTTCCCTTCGTCCAGTGCAGTGTCCGTCCCTCAGGGCTGAGTAAACACGCACGATGAACATGTGTGGTGCAGCCTGCACAACTGACACTGCCCTGAATGATCATGCAGCGGGGCGCCAAGCATGTCGGGGGTGCACAATGAATCAAGTGATGCAAGGGGGTTCACCAGCACCGTGCTCCCCCTCCCTGACTGCCTCCTCAACAGACTGCATCGACAACTACGCGGGGTCTAAGACGCCCAAGCCGGGTGGCGACTATGAGAACTACGCTATCGCACGCGCTCTGTTCGCAGAGTCCAAAATGATCGAGAACGTGAGTAGTGACATCTTGCTGCCTTCCAGCACCGCAGTGACACCTTCATTGCTGTACATGTTTTGCAGCGCCAAGTGTGCGCTGGCACGCTATGTGCGTCCCTCTCAACTGACCCAGATCGTACGGCATGCATGCATTCCCGTGCTGCGCAGCGCACCGACACCTTGCTTGCGAGCGTGGGTGTCAACAAGGGCGACCCCTACGTTGCCTTCCATTTCCGCCTCGGCAAGAACATGGGTGAGTGTGGGCGTGTTTGCTTGGGTGCAACTGCGTGTTGTGATTCCCGTGCGACCATGCAGTGTGCATATGCTCAAGGATAGAAACTGCGCCTTCGATTGTGTGAGGGGGAGGCGGGGCAGGGCCGTAGGCGGGGTGGCTGGCACAACAGCTCTGGACGGGGATGAGGAGTGGGGGCAACAGCGTTGGGATTGGATACGAGGGGGGGTTGAGGGATACATCGCCCCCACGGGGTCCCTCACTTCATCCACCCACCCACCCGTCCTGGCCATCGTCAGATGCACAACAGTGCACGGCCCCATGGGAACTTCAATCACAACCAACCCTCCCTACCCTTTACCACCTGGGTCCGCCAGTGCTGCACAGCTGATGCAGCCTCGCAGGAGCGCTCCAGCGAGCACTACAGGTGCTGGCTGGTGGCCTGCGCACGCTGTCGGAGGAGCGCGAACGCACGCATTAGCACTTGCATGTGTAATCCATGCGAGGTACACCGGTGTGCATGTGCGTGTCACATACCGTACTCACATTGTGTGTGTAATGTGTGATCGTCTGCATGCACAGGCGAGGACGACCACCTCAAGCGGTACGACCTCAAGGGCATGACCGACCAGGACGTGCTGATGATGGCGCAGGGCTGCGCCACGCGCATGGCGGAGCAGATCCACAAGGCGCGCACCGGCGAGTCGCTGAGCTACAACACCAGCGAGGGCTTCCGGAAGCTGCCCAGGATTGTGCTGATCACGGACCACATGATCCTCAGGAAGCATGCGGCCAAGGGCGAGCTCGCGCCGTGGGTGTCGCCCAACGTGGTGCCGGTGCACATCTCCGAGCCGGCGCACATCTTCTTCCCGGACTACCATAAGAAGCACTGGGACGGGCGTGTTGAAAAGCACATCAACACAATGGCGGACTTCATCTTGCTGTCTCGTGCGACGTGCCTGATCTGGACGCAATCAGGTCAGGCTTGCAGGCTTGCATCTGCATCTATTGAGGGAGGTGTTGAGTGACGGCGGGAGTGGACTGCGCGTTCTTGCTCATGCTGCTGATGGGGCCTGATCATGACAGAGGGATGATTTTAACTGCCTGTATGCAACAACAGCATCCGCTGATACCTGCCATCCCATCCCATTGTAACACACCCCTTGTACTAAGTGTGGTTTGCTGTTTGGTACATGTATGTGTCGGCGCCCGCAGGCTTCTCGCAGCAGGTGAGTCGTCTTGTGCGGGCTAGTTTACCCCTTGCCCCGACCGTGCTGCAGGAACACGCATGGTTTAAGAATACACTTCTTATTACGGAGTCCTTAATCATGCTCCTGATCATAATCGGTACCCACGCCTGTGCAAGATCAGGAAGGCCAGTTGCGCTGCGCTTCACCTGTGCACACCGTGATACGGTGCCTGGCACGCGCCTGCCTAACGCAACACCACGCAGCCCTTTTGCTGGACTAGGGCTGCAAGCAACGCCTGCCGCTGTGCATGTTGCTGCTGACAACGCAGGCCGCAATGATTGGAGGGCAGGACTGCCAAGTACGGATTGAGCAGTGCAAGGCAAAGAACTTTGGAGACAACAACCCCGGCATCCCGGGTTGCTAAACGCTGTTTGATCAGCGCATGCTCGGGGTGCGTGCAGTGGGTTGACTGAGCATGAGCCGTTGCTGACATCCTTCAGCGGCATGACCACAACACATAGTGGCGCTGAAAGTGCAAGCTTGGTTTGCTACAATTCCGACATCTGACATTTACAACGTTTCCCCCCCCACCCCCACCCCCCACACACACACCACCCCCCTCACACATTTTAGCTACTGTTCAGCTCATCCAGCTATGATTGGTACTTGACACAGAAAGGATTCGTTGCATGTGGGAAGCACCACTACATGCATGTGTGCATGTATGTGTGGTGAAGGGTTGGTGGTGGAGCGAATGGTGTTGCTTTCGAACGCTGCGGCGGCATAAGCTACCCACCGTTGTGCACACAGTGGGTGCCTGGGCGTTGATGCCGCTTGCTTTGCAGTATCCAGCCGGCATGGTGCCGCTGCCGTGAGGGTCTCACGCTGCCGCCATGCTGCCTGCTGCTTTGTGGGGCGCAGGTGGTGCTACTGCGACGGCTGCTGCGGGTGCCTCACACAGGCAGCCCCAGCGCCCACCCACCCAAGAGAGTCGCCAGATCCGCCAGGGTCTGAAGGTCCTCGCACCAATGAAGCAGGAGGGATCAGCTCTGTAGGTCTCTGGTGGCACGTGCCTGGATGTCGGTGCCGTAGTTGGTTCGAGCAGCATGTCGATCCGCGCTGGCGCTTATGCACACTGGCTTTGCTGTTGTTGCCCGCGCACAGGCGCTTTGCCCTGCACCTTGGGATGTGAATGCTTGTGCGAATGCGACCACCTTTCTCGTGCTGAAAGAGCATTCCTTGGCCTCAACCGTTAACACCCGTAATTGCAAACTACACGTGTGCAAGCGATCCTCCGTACCCTTGCATCCAACACTGGTTAGGCCCTCACCTCTGATTCATGCTGTTGTGGATTTGAGGACTGCCACCCGCTTGAATAGCTACTTTGCTGCAAGATGCAATAGGTAGCAGGCATGCCACGCATCGCTGGCTTGGTCACATCAACACAATAACTGCGCTTGCATGCGTGTGATGGCCAGCTGCCGCGTAGTGGTGTGCTGTTGCGCTTTTGAGGAGGAGCCGCATGCTGGCATTCGTACACGCTGTGCTGGGTGCGGCAGCAACAGCCGATGCCAACGCATGCCCGCACTCAAGCATCACGCTCAAGCATGTACAAGCCGGCATCACTGACCATGGCAGCGCTTGTCAAACACATTCTAGTTGGCTTCCGGATGAGCATGGGCATGCAGCCATGCAGATCAGTACTCAGTACAAGTACCTGTGAGTCTGCCGTACTGACTCAGTACGGCATGTACAACCTGTGCATCCTGTGCTGCAGCAGTCGAGGCCCCTGCATGACAGGTCATCTGGGCGTCTTGCACATTGCGGATCTGCAAGGCACGCAGCTGTTGACCACGTATTGTTTTGCTCAAGCTCACAGGTAGTCGTCGCTTCACACAATGCCCTGACCAGAGGCCACGAACGATCCAGCACCAGCATGCTTTTCTGCTGTCTGCATGGTCGGATGCATCACCAGAAAAACCCGTAAAACGCGCTGTCTGTCTCAGCTGCCCAGGTGCTGCTGAGCGGTGACGGCATAGAGCATGCAGGGGGGCGGCCGGCAGTGTGCAGGTAGGCCCTCGTGCAATGACAACAGCCGCGCCTGTGGCGTGCTGCAAACACACAATGCCTGCAGGATGCCTGCAGGAGCGCTGCGTCACCATTCAGCACATCTGGTCACGCTACAACGTAGTCACATGCATCAGTTCCAGGCCGCAAGGTCTAGGTTCAAGCGAACCATGCAGCCCCTGCTATGCAAGCGTGTTGCCATGAAAGCCTTGCTGAGCGGGCCCCACGGATGGCAAACGGGCATCAAGGTCATTACAGTAAATGTTTGGGGTAATTGGAGAATGATACATGAAAGGCGGCCTATGCTTAGCTACCACTGTTGTGGGCTTAATAAAGTTCCAGCGAGTGACCACTCGCCGATACCAACACTCAGCAGCATATGACAGGGCGGCACACTGTGCGGTCACACACACGCTCACGACTGAACGGCCGCCGTCTAATCAGCTGTGGCAGGCGTAACACTGACAGAGTTGGCGTCACACATTTCCCACCTGGCATGTGGATGTCTGCCCCACACATGCCCATATGCTCTTGCGCTGTATGCAGCACATCAAATCCTCGCGTTGCTGCGGTGTGCGGGCCAGGTCCACCGCGGTTCCACAGCACAGCACTGCGCATGAGGCCCCACTGATGATGCGTGATGCCTGATGCGTGGCCAATGGAATGTGCTCTTAAGCGCTGGCCTCAAAGGTGAGGTTGGCGGCCTCATCACGCAGCTGCTGGAACAGCACGGACGACAGGTAGCGCTCGCCGAACGAGGGCAGCACCACCGTCACCAGCTTGCCGGCATTCTCCGGGCGGTTGGCCACCTGCACATGCAAGAAAAAGGAAAGCACGTTATACCGTGGAGTGTTGCCGCTAAGTTGGGCTCAGGCATATGCAGGTCAAATGGGGGGGGGTGAGCAGGAAACCAGGGAGGGGAAGCCGCGCACGGCAGTCCAACCGGCCAAAACATGCCGGGATAGGACGATCAGCAGTGTACCGCCACCCCGGGACACTTCCACATGAAGCGAGTAATCACAGCGCACAGCGTTGGGTCAAACTCCTCAAGCCTGCCCGCTGATCCATATGTCACATCAAGGACGCAGAGCTATGAACAGCACTCCGTGCATGCTCATGCCATCTAGCCCTGCTTGGGGGCATGCCCGCCATGTGCAGCAGGCGTGTCGGCAAGAGGTTCCCGTGGGCCATGCAGTGTGCGCACCTCAATGGCGGCCACCACGGCGGCGCCGGATGAGATACCCGTCAGCAGGCCCTCCTCGGTGGCCAGGCGGCGCGCCATGGCGATCGAGTCGTCACTGGACACCTGCACGTGGAAGCACAAGGACGCGCAGGCAGGGACGCACACAACACAACACACACATTGGTAAGGCAATGCTGCTCCGGTCGTGTCGCGCCAAGGCTTGTTGCTGCACCATCGCTTGGGCCGCTGTTTGACGATGGAGTGGCGTGTGCTAGTGCCTTGTAGTGCGCAGTGTGATTTGCTGTGTCCTGTACGCAGAGAACGTCTACCGGGCGTCCTCAGCTGCAGTGCTCCAGTCCATGCGCTCACCCCATCAACGACTCACGTGCACTTGTAGCAACGCTGGTGCGGAATGCACGCCTTGTAGACAGCACACGGCCGACAGTCTCACGCACCACTTGCCTACCACCTTCCTAACAGAAGGGAGTTTGCCACCACTCCCTTATCTGCCACTCCTGTTTATACATACATAGCCATGTATATCATACCAGGCCTCCAGGTTAAAAAGCATAGGTCCTGCAGCCTATCCATTACAGAACATGCATGGACGTGCACGACACCTCGAGAGCTCATTACACACGAACCTGGATGATCTCGTCAATGATCTTGGTGTCCAGCACAGCGGGCACGAAGCCGGCGCCGATGCCCTGGATCTTGTGGGGCCCGGGCTTGCCGCCGCTCAGCACGGGGCTCTCAGAGGGCTCCACCGCAATCAGCTTGATGTTGGGGTTCTTCTCCTGCACACCGCCACCGCCATCACACACGACTACATGAGCGCGGCCCGGCCACCGCACAGAATGCGCATACATGTCAAGCGATGCAAGTGCCAGCGCGTGCGTGGAAACCCCATGCATTCAAGTGTGACACACGCCGAAGAGGGGGTACCAGAATCGCCCAACATGAGCTGGCACGGGCGATGGAAAGCAGCGTGTAACCCGCCGAAGTCTGGTAGCGCTGGCGAAGCACAGATCGCTGCTCCTGTGCACATGCTTGCCCCCATGCCCGTGCCTTGTTTGCAACTGGCAGCCTGCCTCCCAGTATTGGACTGGTGCCCCTTTGCTGGGCTCTAAACGCTGATGAGGCAGTAGGCACTGCAGTGCATGAGCGGTGCTGGGGGCAGGGCTTGCCTTGAGGTAGCGGCCACACCCGGTGATGGTGCCGCCGGTTCCAACACCAGACACCAGGAAGTCCACCTTGCCCTGCGTAGCTTCCCAGATCTCAGGCCCTGTGGTCTCGTAGTGCACCTGCGATACACCAGTGCATGGAAGCACAGCAACACCGTTGATGATCTATGGCATGCGATCTGGGTCAGTAACATGCAAACTTCCGTCGCAAGCCATTACTTGATGGCAGGTGCACCATGCCATTCTATGCACACATGCACTTCGCACAAATTCAGCTTTCTTGCTTGCAAACCTCGGTTCCTTCCCATTCTCACGCTCATGCGATGCATGCAATATTGCAATCCCCTGCATGCACTGCCTGCAGCACGTGTGCACATGCAAACTCCCTGGAAGCCGGGCGCCCAGGCAGCTGCGCATACGCGAGCAGTGTGACAGATGCGACCATGCATAGCAAGTGATCGGTGACATAAAGCCACATGTTGCTGCATGCGACAAGGCCCAAACACACCACAGGCACACGCAGGACACTCGCAGTTTGTCGGTTGCTCAGAACTCTTGCTAAAAGAACACGTGCAGGGGCGCACCTGCGGGTTGTTGGGGTTCTGGAACTGCTGCAGCATGTATGCGTCAGGAGTGGCAGCCACCAACTCCTCAGCCTTGGCCACAGCACCCTGTGCAGCACAACGTCAGCACGCATGTTAGTCCGGAAACGAAGTGGCCAGGCGCCGACAAGCTCATGACCAAGCATGTCCAGCTGCAAGCACAGGCGGTGCCATGCCAGAGCCACAGCTGTACCGTACTAACCTTCATGCCCTTCGCAGGGTCAGTCAGCACCAGCTCAGCGCCGAACGCGCGGAGCAGCACGCGCCGCTCGAGTGACATGGACGCAGGCATGGTGAGGACGAGCTTGTAGCCCTTGGCAGCGGCGATGAACGCCAGACCAATACCCGTGTTGCCGCTGGTAGGCTCCACCAGAGTCGTCTGCAGGCAGACAACCAGCCAACCGGTTGATTCCAGCATGCCAAAGCCGCATGTACGCTCAAGGTGGAGCGCTTTTGGAGAACCACACATACCTTGCCAGGAACTATTTGGCCATCCTTCTCAGCCGCTGAGATCATAGCATAGCCGATCCTGTGACCAAAGAGTAACGTGGGGCGTGATACGGTGACGGTGACGCAGCAGCAGTGTGCGCATCTTGTAAGGCACGCACGCAGCACAAACAATAGCAGCGCCACAAACCCAGCCACAACAAACAAACAAAGTACACCTCATGTGTGCATGAACAGAGGTCGGTGCAACCCCGTCGCCAAGGATAGGTGGCGACGCTTACCTATCCTTGACGGAGCAGCATGGCTCCATCAGCTCAAGCTTGGCCGCAATCTTGGCAACAGCCTTTGGTGCGACCTTGGTAAGGTACACCATCGGTGTCTTGCCTACGTGGCGAATCATAGAAACAGACAATTGGCTGCGGTTAGCAACCAGACCAGAACTTCCTGCACGCTTACTGGTTTCACAGTCGAGCGCAGGATCTGAGCAGCAAAGATAATCACAAAAAGAACAGTGCCAAGAGGGTCGAGGGTAAGCTCGCCAGTACGTGGCAACCCCAAGCAAGCCGCATCCCCAGAACACCGGCTGTGACACAGTTTGCGTGGGAGCTTTCCATAACTTTGTGGAGTGCTGCTCCAAGCTCCAATGCCAGTCAAATAACTTAGTGCAACGTGTCAGCAGGCCCTGCCTACTCAGCTACACCCTCCCTTCATCCCAAGCCGTGCCACACCAATTAGCTCGGTGACGTCGTTGGCGATGTTCATGGTTGCAGCAGCCTTCTCAAGGGTAACAGCCTTTGTGGCAACGGTTGGACGTGCCTATGGTGTTCCAGTCAGCCAGCAGCAGCACAAGTGGTCGCACCGATGGCGAGTCAGCAGCAAGCGAAGCATCCGTTCCCAGAAGCAAATGTCTGCCAAAGACACACAGTACAACTTGAGTTGTGGACCAAATGCGCTGCCAAAGTCGCACACAAAAGACAAGAGCCTTGTTTCAGGGATCGACTGCTGAGATCGTATGCAGTGCTTTCGTGGGCGTGACACTGCAAACAGTTAGGTCAGTGCGGAATCCAAAGCAAAAGCTTACCGGCGCGGTGGGGCGAGCAGTAGCCTTGGCGCTTGAGCCCGCAGTCGCCTTTAGCGCGTTCTGCATTGAGAGCCGGAAAAGAGTTATTCTTGCTCAGAGGTTGGCGCCGAAAGAAGACGACGGGCACTGTGCTGTGCCGTGGACAGTACGCATGCGGAAGCGGAAGCGGCTTACCAACACATTGACCCCGGAGCAGGCAGCCAGGAAGCGGAGGTGCATTCGGAACCGAGACCCAGAATGCATGGCTCGATTTTTGGTCAGCGATTTTTGGTCAGCAGGTAGCTGTGCGAAGCTGCCTCGTGCGGCAACACTCAAGCCGCTAGCAAAGCAACGTGCAGCAGTAACTGGGTGCCTTATCACCCAAGGGAGCTGAAGGACCTGGACGGTAGCTCAGTTGGCAGTTGGAACACATACGCACGCAGATGCGCAACCCTTCTCTCACCTTGCTCGAGTCGTTGCCCATCTGGTCTGGCAGAGTTTACGCAACTGCTGTTCAGGCAAGTTTGGTGGCAGACCACATTGTGTGAAGGAGCTGACAATATGATGTTGTCACCTCGCGTGCTCAGGTGCTCGGAATGCAACTCCTATGATAATGCAAGGTCCAATTCACATGGGGGCCGCCGCAGCTGAGGCAAAGATACAAAAATCCGTTAAGCACTGTACTGTGTGTGAAATGCACCAGTGCGACGGGCTTTGTACGTTCTGTGAGCCACCTGCTGCCCGGCAGTTTGACAACAAGTCACTGTTTTGCTGAACCCTACTTCACCCCAACTGCCAAGGGGCTCTGCTTGACCTGCTGCCCGGCAGTTTGACAACAAGTCACTGTTTTGCTGAACCCTACTTCACCCCAACTGCCAAGGGGCTCTGCTTGACCTGCTGTGTTGGTCTCTCACAGGGCAACACACGGTGGGGTGCGATAGCCTTTGGGGCGGCCTCACCAACACTCGTTTGGTGCAGTGTGTTGTCTTACTGCGATGAGTGCGCCTCGGGAGAAACACCATCAGCAACTGCCATCAGGCGGTACACATTTTGCAATACGCAGCAGTACCATCAGGCTGCCAATGGCTGCAGGTATACATTCTGCAAAACGCAGCAGTACCATCAGGCTGCCGATGGCTGCAGGTACACATTCTGCAATACGCAGCAGTGATCACCCCAGTGACGATGCCAAGGCTGCGGATAACGCGTTGCCGTTGGACAGCTCATGGTGGGCATCGCATACGCACTGAACGCCAGCATATCACCGCTTGCGCAGGAGGTGTAAGGTGTGACGTCCTCCATTGTGCCATGGTGATTCCAGCTTGCCTGGACAACGCTTTGGGCCAACCAGCACAGTGTGCACTTCATCACCAGCAGCAGCAGCAGCAACACTACTGCAACGTCGCAGTGGGAGAAAGGAGGGGGGGGGGGAAGAGGGGGGCCCGCTGCCGCCGCCGCTGCTGGTTGTGGCGCCGCCGTGCGTGGCATCCGTGCATGCAGGCATGGGCGCCGCGCCACAAAGCCCCAAAAAGGGTGTCATGCAGGCACCCACGCACGAGTGTTGCATCGGCCACTGCGTAGTAGCTGGCGTAACAGCTTGTACACTATGATAGCAATATGCAACAAATGGACAGGCAACGAGATGGGGAGGAAGCACTGCAAGTGCCATGTTGCGCCGCCCCGCTGCCTGCCTGGTTGTTGCACGAGGGAAGCATCGGGGGTAGCTTTTCAGGGTCACTGCAGAAAGGCATGTTGCTAGGACATGAGTCGTTTTGCTAGGAAGCCGCACGAATGGGCTGAGGACCTTAGTGATTGATCATCAGGCTTTTGGCCAGCATCGACGGCGTGCCCTGCATGGCATGCAAGTCCTTCACGACCCCTTCAGCGTGGCAACTTTGACATGCATTCACAGTGCAGGGTGCCCTCCATGCACGATGTATGCTCACTTGCACACATCCAGAAGTGACCTGCAAGGCCACATGGTCACTCCGTGAACGCCAATCACTGCATTTTTGAGTTTGTCATTTGCCGCACACATCGCGCTCTCCTTGCGCATTGCCTCGCAGAACGCAGTTGCAGTTGCAGAGTTGTCGTTTCAGGCGTTTTGCATATTCCACTTTTGCCTGCGGTAACACCTGTCAGTATTACTTCGTTGTAAACACCTGTCAACGTCTTTCAACACCAGGCCCAAACAGAACCAGATTGAGACGACACTCACACCGTCACTCACCGCCTGCAGGCCTACAGTTCTGATCTTAATAGAGCAGCTAAGTACGGCAGTAGGAGGCAGCCAGGCCTTGGCAGCACGCAGGCGCAAACCCTCGGGCGTTGAGCGTTCAAGCGTGCTGAGCAACAATGCTGTGGGTCGACAAGGTGACACAACAAACCGGAATAGGGGCCCTGAGCGTAGCTGAGGTCCGCAGCCACCTGCCCAAACCCATGATAGCCACTGACTGTGCAGAACTGGTGATGTCTTGTGCACCGAACAGTATCGTCCCCATAATTTCGATAAGTTCGTCTTGAATCGCCAGACAGCAGAGAACCTCAAAAAGCTGGTGAGTCCTCCTGGGAATGTTGCACGCTTACCAGGTGCACAACAACTGTGTTGCACGGTCGCTGCGTTGCCTTTGTGCACGGCAGCTGTGGCTGTCGACTTGGTGTTCCTGCATTCCCGCCTATATGCTGCCTTTCACTCAGAGTGCCACAATTGATCGCCCTGACTTCCCGTTGCTGTCGTTGGCTGTAGGTTGCCACTGGGGACTTTCCGCACACACTCTTCTATGGCCCGCCTGGTGCGGGCAAGAAGACGTTAGTGATGGCGCTGCTGCGAGAAATTTATGGGGCAGGCGTTGAGAAGGTGGGTTGCTGCTGCACGTTCATGTGAAGCGTACCCTAGCATTCAAGGGATGCAGGTGCAGGCGGCATGAAAACGATGGCAAATGTCGTTTCAACTTTGTCGCGTGCCTCCGAAACAAGTGGTGGTGAAAGCCCCCGTACTCAACACATGTGTCAGTTTCACAGGCTGTGCTGACCAGTTGGTTTTCAACCTGCGCTGTTTACCCTGTGGTGGCCCGTCTGCTGTGTCGCCGTTCAAAATGGCACCCCGCCGAGTTTGGAGCTTTTTGCTGACAAGGTCTGGTGGGCTTTGATACGTGCAGGTCAAGGTTGAGACAAGACCCTGGCAAATAGAGGTGTGTGCAGTGTTGAACGTTTAAGCTGTGGAGCTACGGTATCACAACCGGCCCTTTTGTGTGTGTGTTTGGCACAGACTTGCGACTCGATGCCCTTGCAACATCGAATCTATCCGTGCAGCTTCCAAGTCGAAAGCTAGAGATTGAGTTGACAACCATCAGCTCAAACTACCATGTGGAGATCAACCCCTCCGACGTCGGCGGCACGCAGGACAGGTGGGCAGGCGCTCCACCTGCGCATTAGGAACGCAAGCACGGGCACTGGAAAGTGTAGGGCGCTGCTTGGAGTCATGGGATGTGCAGTCTGGGACTCCGGTGCCCAGCATGTGAACACATTGCTACTCGCGGGCTTCATATATCATCCCCATATCCCACCGCGGTACCGCATGGTGCGCATATTAATCATTGCCATGTGCCAAATCGTTAGCAGTACACTTGCGCACGCCATCTCACTTTCTCACTTGAGGTGTCAAGCTGGTATCCGCCAAGGCGCACCGCTCTGCACACACAAGCTGGAATGTGCGTCACATCCCTGCGGTGTGACTTGGGCAGCACCGAGACCACAGAGTCGCCGCCCAGCATGGCTGCCGCAATAAGCAAGTTGCAAGTCGGCTTCAGCTTACCGCACTTCCACAACTGCTTTGTCTCCCCTACCCACCCTGACGCACGCGCACAAGGTGCACGGACAACTTGCTCATATTCCTGGTCCCGGGCGTGCCAAAGGAATTTCGTATGTGGACGCACGCTCTATTGATCATGCCGTGCAGGTACGTCGTGCAGGAGGTGATCAAGGAGATGGCGCGCAACCGACCACTGGACATCACCGGCAACAAGGGCTTCAAGGTGAGGCGGCATGTGATTGATTGCGCTGCAGCATGCGCTTGGCACACAGCACCTGCTGAGGTGTAGGCCTGCGGGTGACACTGCTGCAGACCTGCCTGTATGCAGGCCTGCCCACGCTGGTGTCAGCACACACCATGCATCGCCGACCTCACCAATTCACAATGCGCTGGCGGTTGCAAGCATCGACGCAGGCTTTGCCTGCTTTCCACCACCCTTAGTGCCACCTGGGTAGTGTTCACTGGTCTGCCATTGGTGCTTCCTCCCTGCATGCATCCATGACGGCTGCAGTACTGCATGTGCATGCTGGGCACCTACACCTCTACCCGCCTTCCCTCCAAAATTGACACGATCCCCTCCCGCTTCTCTAGCCCCCTCGTCCTCATTCGATGCCTACTTTATGGCCGGCGCCTGTCACGGGCATCGTGCATAGCGCTGCATATTGCTGATGTTCGTGCCTTCCTTGCCCTCCCCGTCTCGCTCCTGCTCCTCAGGTGCTAGTCCTCAACGAGGTGGATAGGCTCAGCAAGGAGGCGCAGCAGGCGCTCAGGTGAGGGAGCGAGCCGCAGCAAAGCGCGACACAGCACCAGGGTCGGTACGGCGGCGGCAGCGCCTGCGAGGCATGGACAGTGTGACACTGCACCCTGCTGGCTGCCGCAAGGCCTGGCTGCTGGGCGTGGCGGTGGCAAGCGAGCGCACCCGTGCGTGGCTGGGCCGGCACTATGTGTGGCGTGACAGGTCTACAGCGGGTATCCTCTGCTAAGTCGTCGATTGAGCAGAGTGCGTGCGTGAATGCATGCTGAGAGTAACGGTCACAGCAGCAGCAGCAGAGTGCTGCCAGTTGCACGTGTGTGGCCCTGGCCGACATGGAGCATGTGACGGCGCAGCAAGCGGTGCATGCACACTTGCACACCACACACCACGCCACAACCACGATTAGACACATACACCACGCACGCACGCACGCACGCACGACGAAACACCGCCTTACTTGATATGAATTATAACCATGAACGCACACACCCGCGCGTGCATCTCGCCGCTGTGGCTGCAAAACGTGCTGCGCGCAGGCGCACAATGGAGAAGTACAGCAGCGCGTGCCGGCTGGTGATGGTGGCGTCCAACGTGAGCAAGGTGATGGAGCCCGTGAGGTCGCGCTGCCTGTGCGTGCGCGTGGCGGCGCCCACAGACGAGCAGGTGAGGGGGAGCGCGAGCGCCCCATCCGATGCCGCCCATCACATCAGGGGTGATGTCCTTCTGGGTGCGCACGCGTGCCTCCATTGCCATTGACTCATCCACGCCGACCGTGGATGACACCGAGGGCTGGGCCGTTATGTGCAGCACTGGAGGGGTGACGCTCAGGGTGCGGTCCGCGTGAGGTGTGCACGTGGGTTGGGCGGAGGGTTGAGCGCATGCAGCACTCCGTGTCGAGATGTGGGCTGATGCTAAGTCCCTTGTCTCATGGGATACCGGCATGTGCGCATGCTGGTGGAATTGCATGGGGTTATTTGCAATGCCCCTGGTGAAGCTGCTGAGAGGGGAGAGGGGAGCGATGCCTGGTGCATGGATCGAGCTGCAGCGTGCAGGGAAGCGTGACCTGCTGTGTGCGCGCGTGCCGTGTGCGCGCAGGTGATGGAGGTGCTGTCGTACGTTGCGCACGGCGAGAAGATCACGCTGCCGCCGCTGTTTGCGGGGCGGCTCGTGGCGTCCGCCAACCGCAACCTCCGCAGGTACGCGCTGTGGCAGCCATGAGCCCCGCATGGAAGAGCCATCTCAGGATCTCATGCGCGCTGGCCGCAGCGCACAACCGATCCGGCCCTGAGACGCCTGCAGCAAGCCACAAGCGTCACAACCATATGGTTGGCATACATGCCGCACCTTCTGCTGTCATACACCGTACGCTCATATACTCACATACGGTATCGCGACGGGCCCACGGGCGCAGTCGAAACCACGAGCCGCGGTCATGACCTGGGTCATGGCTCATGCATGACTCACGGTGATAGGCGGCCTGATAACAGAGACGCGGCTGCCCACACGGCTGTCCTCACCGCAGGGCGCTGTTGTCGCTTGAGGTGGCCAAGGTGCAGGCCTACCCCTTCAGCGATCAGCAACAGGTCGCGCCCGCTGACTGGGAGGCGTACGTGGCGGAGATAGCGGCGGTGAGTGCTGTGCAGGGGGGGGGAGGGGGGCTCGGACACGACCTGCTGGTTGCGTGGTGTGAATGGCAGGTGCACGCAAAGCACAGGTCATGGGATGGTCGAAATGGTCCGTGAGCTCAGGCAGCCGTACAGGGTGTCTGTGTGTAGGGCTTGCGTGCCTCAGCAGCGAAAGTTACAGCGCCGGAGCGCGTGATGAGCGCTCCAGCCAGGGCAGGTTGTCAGCTCTGCGCCTGGCACCCTGCAATGCCCATACCTCTGCGTGCTGCGTGCATGCGTGCGTGCGTATGTAATGGGTTGTTTGTTCCAGTGCATATGAAGTGTGCAGCGCGTGAATGTAGAAACTGCACCTGACGATGGCAAGGTGTCTGAGCTGCGCCGATGGCTGCCACAAACAAGCGACGCATGATGGTCTCAAATTGTGGCTGTAGTAAGCGCGGTGTGTTGGCGTGTGGTGTGTGTGTGCACGCAGGACATTTTGGCGGAGCAATCGCCCAAGAA
>BDDA01000386.1:36138-52506 GCA_001662385.1 Chlamydomonas asymmetrica | reverse complement strand
GGGGGCGTACAGGGGGGCGTACGCACACGCACAAGTGCACGTTCGAGCCGTTGCGGTGTGCTGTCAGCCGCGCTCAGGCATATACGGAGCTGCAATTTTAATGCTGCCATTTTTCTCTTCCATTTCTCAGCTGCCACACCACCAATAACCCATTAGTGCAATCAGTGCTGGGATGCATGTCCACCCCTCCAGCCGGCTACTCTGTGTCCCAGACACATATTGTGGCCTGACCTCTCACCCTCAGCCTGTGCCGCTGCCGCTGTCGCTCACGCGTGATGGGCCTTGCAGGTGGAGGCCACCCAGTGGGCGGCGTTCTACGAGCAGCGTCTGCAGGAGGGCTCCAAGGCCATCTTCCACTTGGAGGCCTTTGTCGCCAAGTTCATGAGCATCTACAAGAACTGGACTGTCATGGCGTGTGGGATGTAGACTTGTAGCCAGCATGGGATATTGTTCGATTGTATCACGTTTTGCGCTCTCCTAAGCGAGATTGCGGTCTGCCATTGCAGCCCATAAGACGCATGCCGTCTTCGTCCCAGCTGCTAGGGTCCATGAGCTTTGCAGTACACTCCGGGAAGGATGCAATGGAGCTTGGTTGGGCTGTGTACTGCGCAGAGGCGCGGCGTTGTGTTCATTTGCCACCTATGGGCAGCTGTGCTACGGTGTATCTTGTGCTCATGGCATGACCTGGATGGGATTGCTTGCTTGCCTCACAACCTCCACAGGGCCTTCACACCCGTTCTGTGCGTATGTCAATATGTGCCATCCTAGCATCTGCCTTGTACGTTGCCACCCCCCACCCACCCAAACACACACGCACACACCTCCAACTCCCAACAATTGCGCTCCGTACCAAGCACACTGTTGTGCGCATGCATTGTGCATCGCATACCTGCACTGACCAATGAACCCCACTGTTGTGTGAACAGCCTGAACACGTTGCTATGCAGCAGCCTAGCAATGCACGCAGGCATTCAGCTGACTGATTGGTCATCGACCTGACACCTACCAGGGTCTTGGCACGCAGCTCAGACCATCCATTTTAACTTGTGGTTTACTGGTTTGCTAACAGTTCTCATCTTAAATGTGCCAAGCATTCTGCAGTAGGGACCTCTCGGCATCTGTGACCTGTATCAGCAGGGCACAGCTAACTGCCAATAACGTGTCTGCGTGCATGCGTTCTCCAACGAATTGCGTGAAGAGCGGAAGCACCAATGCATGCGTGCATCCAGACAGCGTAGGCATGTTCCAGACTCGCGGCGTGCCTTCTCCTCTGTGGTAGGCACTGCCTCCGAAACCGTGCTGCCGGTGTTGCCGAATCATCATCAGCTGGCGGAGCCCCAGTCCAGTCTTCCAAACGGTCAATGCACAAAAGCGCGTGCTGATGGCCTAGTGGTGGACCCCGCCGCCGGCAAGGTGTGAGCGTTTATCTGGCGGCTTATCCCTGTTTCAGCGCAAGTCTGGGTGCGCGCCCACTCTTTATGTCAGAGATCCATAGCCTCCGCAGCACCAAACTTTACTGTAAATCTGTATTGCTACATGGTTACTGCTGTGTCGCACAAGAGTGGCGCAAATTATACCAGCAGGGTCCCAAGGTGTGCAACAGTGCTGTGGGCGCGCCTCGGGCTCGTGGAGAAAACGTTAAAAAACCAGGATCCAGAAGGTCAGCGTCAAGAACGTGTGTTGGCTGATATGTCCAAAAAGGTTTGGTGCTTTCCGCAAGATAGTGGCGTGTTCGTTTTTGCAAATCAGTTGGCACCCGTTGGAAAACAGCTCACTTTCCGACGCTCCTCAGCGCGTCTGTGATGCACATGGTACTCACTGGTCTACACAAAAAGCCTTCTTACGCCTGGTACATCACTTCAATGCAGGACTGCCCCTTCCAGTTCCAGCTTTTTAAAGGGTGGAGGTGGGCTGCAAAGGGTGGGAAGTTGCCGTGCCATTGAAGTTCCCAACGCGACGTCAGGGAAAGCCCTCAACTCGTGCGGCTTTGACGTGGGCGTAAGCCACACTAAGATGTGCGACATACCAGAAACTTTCCGCTAGCTTGGTCGTGGTTTTCGCGCCAACGGTTAGTCAGCTGGAGCAAAGCTCCCCACACCCCACACCCTTGAGCCAGGTGTGGGTGTAGCTGAGCTGCACATACGACGGGTAGTGCCGCAGGGTGTCGCACCCTCAGGCAGGTGGATAAATAGCGTTGCAAAATATTATAGCACAACTGCAACTCACAACTGCTGTGTGCTTGGACCCCACAGCATACAGTCAATTACGCCAATAGGCCAACCGCTGACGCCAGCCGTATACGAACACGGCTTGCACCAAGCATTCCAGTCCCAAGTGTAGGTTGTGTTGAAGAAAGTGCTTTAACAGAGCCGTGGTGAACATCAAGCGGCTGGCTCTGTGCAAATGGCACCAGCAGTGGCATCACATCCTCATGCCAACTGCAAGCGCAGCAGCACAACGGCAGTCGGTGGCAGTGCTGTCCTTGCTGTGCTTCTATCAGTGGCTCTGCTTCTGGGAGGTGCACGTGTCGGCGCCGAAGGTGAGATTCTGTATGACCAGGAGCACTGCTTCAGTGGTGGCGGCCGCAGCTGACGCTTTACTTTTACCTTGCCGCTTGCAGACAAGTGCTTTTGCTTTTGGTGCTCCTGGCCGTACCGAGATTCGGTCACTCAGCAATAATTTGTATGGCTTATGCGCTTCTTCATACGCAACAGGCTTGCCGCGCAAGCTGCGCCATGCTGATGAGCAGGGCGACTACGGCGTTGACAGTCGTATGGCGGAGCCCGCAAGCCAGTATGGCGGATTCCCTTGGTTTGGGCTCAGGTCATATGCCAGTAGAGCTGTGACGAACCCACTCTTCCACGACCTCGAAAACATCCCTTACAGGCCCAGCCCGGTAAGGGCAGCCGCTGATACCTGCAAGAGTACTGCATTGCCTTGGCTCAGCAGCTGCCTGTCTTCGGCGTCACAGCGATGGCGCTGCTGATACATCTTTTGGACTGCCGGTGCTGCTGTGAATTCTGCCATGCGCCGTTGAATGGTGACAAGCATAGCCACCACATACCCCTTGACCCACAAAATCCCTACGAGCATGCACATTCAGCAGTATGAGCTACCGTGCTGCCTGCCCCGATGTCCCTCCTGTTGAACTGACCGATGTTTGGACCAACGCTCCACTCCCCCGCCTGACGTCTGCATGCATGCATGCAGAGCAAGTTCTCTCACAGTTCCCACACACGCCGCGTGCGCATCAACACCGCAGCGCTGGATGACACCGCACAGCGCAACATCACCATCGACCTGCAGCTCTTCCGCAACGTGCACGCAACCGCAGAGCTCCGCCTGCTGGACCACCTCAACACCGTGGCATCGCCTGCCACAGCCAACAGCAGCGCTGATGCCGCCGGCAGTCCCAACAGCAGCCCGCTGATCAACAGATCGTCCCGCCAGTTCTGCAAGCTGGTGCCCAAGGAGCAGCAGCAGCAGGAGCTTGCACTGGAGTGTGTGGATGAGGAGGTGGATGAGGCGCAGCAGTCACATGTGCATCACGGCCAGGCGGACGTTCTGCTGTACGCGGGACGCTTTATGGATGACCCCGCCAGCCACGTGGTGCTTGCGGTACACAGTGAGTCATTGCTCAGACACAATTACTCATCCAAATATGAGCCATCCATGACCCGCTGCCCACCCCAATCCGATGCAACTGTTTTGCTCCCTCCCTTGATCAGCCACTGCGTTGGACCCCCCACCACCACCTCGGCACAGTGTTGCATGCAGCCGTGATAGCCAGCCCGCCAAAATTGAGGCATGTTCCTTCCTTGTCTATGTACGTCATGACCCCTCATTATGGTTCATGCCATCTCCCTTACACCCTTGCGACGCAGCCCCCAGTGGCGTGTGGCATGTCACCGCGTACAGCGCCCTCCACGGCAACTTTGTGCTGGGCCCGGAGGTGTACTACGATGAGGAGCTGCAGCGCTCGCTGACTGTACCTGACACGTACCGCCTCACAAAGGTCGTCCATGAAGAAACTGCGGCACATGAAGAGGACAATCACGACATGCATGACGCTGCCAACGACTCGATGCACGCTGCCGACCCTGCTGCCTCCGACATCGATGTCGTGGACGCATCAGCGCCTGATGGGGAGGAGCATGCGGATGCAGCCAGTGGGCAGCGTGCGGGCCGCACCATGCTGCAGAGCAACATCCCGGACGACTCGCCCGCATGGGTGTACATTAGCGTGTACATCGCAGCAGAGGCATACTACCCCGGCATTGAGGCGGCGGTCACCACGGCCATCACTAACACAAACCTCGCGCTGAACCGTGCGGCTGTGACCTCCCAGATTGTGCTGCTGTCGCTCACCAAGCTGAGCGGCATGCAGGCAGCCGGCGCGCTTGCCGACATGACGCAAGCCATCCGCAAGGGTGTTGACGTGGTTGCAGCAGACCCCAACTACAACCAGTGGATGGCGGACCTTCACTTGGTGAGCGGCTGCTATGCCTGGGTGCAGGATGTAGTTGGTGAGGCCTGCATGCTTGTGGCTGCCCTGCCCTGACCGGATCGTGGCCTTGCTGCCACAGCAACACGGTGATGCTGCAAACAGACTGAGTTTGGTGAACCGTAGTCGGTAGGGCAGCCTGTGTCCTTGCTTGTGTGGTGGATGAATGCACAACCACTTCAGTGGTCAACAGTTTGGGGTGTACAGGAGCAATTGGAGGCACGCAGGATGCTCACAACTCAGTGTCTCAGTCTCACCCCTTCGTTTGTCGCTGCTTGCGTTCTGGTGCAGGTCGTTGTTCCCACTTCAGTGCCTGGTGGTGCGCTTGGTAATGCGCTGACGTTTGGTCCCAGCGTCTCCTACTGTGAGTCTCATGCAATGCTCGGATTGCGTGCACGGCTTGGCCGCCACGGGCCTTGTAGTGCAACACGTTTCATTACTCACTAGGCAGGCTTGCTTGCAGGAGTCTACCAGCTGGCTTCTGCACCTAGCAGCTCATCATCCACGTTCCCAACGAGCTCCTGCTGCCATGTCGCAGTGGTTGGTTGTCGCTGGGCTGGGCCGCATGTGGATGCCCGTTTGCCCAGATGCCTGTTTGCCCAGATGCGTGCACCCTGCCTGCACCTGATTGACAGCCCAATCACTACGTGTGTACTTGCCTGACGGAGCTGCCCGTTGTGTGCGTGCATGTGTGCAGTCTTCAAGACGAGGCGTGCCGTGTTCCTGGAGTCCACCAGCTTGGCCGTGGTCAAATCCAACCAGCTCACCACTGCATCAACACCGCACGAGCTCGGCCACCTGTTTGGCCTCGCGCATGACCGCGGGGTCAGCCCCGCTGACGGCAGCGTGCCGCGTTTCCCCTATGGCTATTCCCCTAGGTGAGGGCGTGTGCAGGGGGGAATGAGGCACTTTGCGCAGGCAGGCGGGCACAACGGGAGATGAAGGTGTGCAGTTCCACAATCAGCAGCTCAGCAGCCATAAATACCTGCCTTTGCTTGTGCGGTGTGGATTGGAGCGCGCTTTCAAACAATCGCGCACACAACTACCGCACCCGTGCACAACTCCCAGAGGACAGCGCTGAGCCCTCATCACTGACTGACTGGCGTAATATGTGCTTATGATGTGCGCTCTGCTCACCCCCTGTGGCCGTTTGTGCTGCAGCATCACCTTGCCCGGCCACTGCGTGGCGCAGACGCCTGGTGTGTGCTGGGACTACCACCAGCCCAAGACCATGTGGTCCATCGTAGCGCAGCACGAGCCGCGTACAATGGACTACGGAGGAGTGGGCTGCTACACCACTGTGGGGCCAATCGCCAGCACCTGGGACCTGGGCGCCCAACGCGGCCATTACCACTACGGAGTGCCGATGGGTGACGCCAACAACGACGCGGCGCGCGCACTGCGCGACGCCGCTCCGCTGGTGGCCAATTTTGCACGACGTGAGTTTGCAAAGTTGTGACTGCTGGAGCGATGTCTGATCGTGGCTTGTCAGCATGACCGGCGGGACAGGCAGCAGCGCTCATCGTTGTTGGCATGCCAGCATGCACCAAACCACCCAGCCTGTGATGCGGGCACGGACTTTGGCCAGTTGGACAACAGTATGTGACATTGATTGCATGCGTGGTGTCAGCGGCCGTTTGCAGTCGTGAGATGGCATGGGGCATGCGGAACACACAGGCCGTGTAAGGACACCCTTCTGCGCGTCCCCCTTCCTCTCTCAAGCTGATTGCAAGAGCTAAACCCATTCTATCTTTCCCTACCTGTGCTGTGCAGATGGCTGTGACTTCTGGCAGGGCCTGACCTTCAACAACGTTTTTGCCACCAAGTGCATAGCGCTGCCGGACCAGGCCACCTGCGGATCGCTCTGCGACACCAACGGCAACTCCACCATCCCCCTTGGGCTGTTCTGCATGGGCGCCACCTGGCGCGCTGACACCGGCATGTGCTGCTTCCAGAAGTTTCAGGCGCCGCCGCTGCGCTTTGGGCGCTCGGCTGCCGGCAACAACGAGTTCGCCAAGGTCCGCTGCTGATGAGCCGTGTGCATCACGGCATTGGGCAAGGTCCAGGCTGGCCAGCAGCATGCGCCCCTGTGAACACCATCGTCGTTCGCCCTGAGTCCCACACCGTTGTGCACCACACAAGGTTATGTGCTTACGCAAATGCGGCGAGAGTATGAAGGTTTAGGCAGCATTGGGCTACATAACAAACCTAGAATTGTGTGCATTGCGCCTCAATGATTCTTCTTGATGCACGTGTTGCCCGATTGCCATCCGCTTTACTCATGTCGACCATTATTACCTGCATTCGTCATACCGTATTGTGCACATGAACTGACGTGCATGCCTGCACAAGGGACAAAGTGGCAATGGCAACCCTCCCTAGGAATTGTGGTGCGTTTTGACGTTTGCCTATAGGCTGTATGAACGTCTAGGACACTCGTGCTTCGTCTTCTTACGTCGTGTACGTATTCGCTGCAGTTTGCGCCTCACACACACGCACATCAAGCATACGGATGCACTGCACGGCCCCACGGAAAGCACACTGCATGGCCCCACGGGAACCAAATAATTCTAAACACACGGACAGTGCGCACATGTATGCATGATTGCCTGCGTTTATGTCGGCAAGCCTGGCTGTGCACGCTGGCTGTGTGATCACGTCTGTTGTGGTCCTTACTACACATATGTCATGCAACACAATAATCAGTGTACTTTTAGCCCTTACATGCATCAACTTCTGCATCGATGATGGCGTTGTCAAACGACCTGCCAGTCCATCCACCTTGGTTTGCGCCACACTGTCAATACTGCACTTGCGCATCTCAGGTGTTTGGGGACAACAGGAATGCCTTGTCAGTCACACTTGGACGCAACCCTACCATCATTGCCACGGCAGACTGTCACGCAACATGCACGTACACCTGTAGCAATCATGCTTTGCTTGTGCTGAGCTATTCACCACAACACATGTGCTGAACTCGTGACAGGCGTATGCATTCACAGCTGCAGCGCTGCACATGCCCCGGCCTCCCGCTGGCCACGTGCCCCTTCGCGGCTTCACTTGTGACGCTGACGCGAGCAAGCAATTCTGCGTTCGACCTGACCAGCCTGCTGCAAATACACACTCGACCATCAGCAGATCCACACCCTGGCCGACACGTGCATGGCGCCATGGTACAACGACCTGCAGTTTTGTGCTTATAGGCTCATAGCACAGCACGGTTCGCCCATGTGCATGTCACCTGGAATACTGTTCGTTGGCAACCACACCAGTGAGCGTCTTGTGTTGATCCTGCAGCAGTTGCGGCAGCTGCTGAGGTGATGTGGCATGCGCGTGAGGAGCACGCACACACAGCTGGCTGCTTGCTGGCATTCACAGCATGCATGCATCATCGTCGTTTGCGCCCCTCGCTGCATCCCTCGTTCCCCATGTAACATGCGGATGCACGAAGGATGCACACTGTGAATTGCTCGGGCGTGACACACCAGTGAGGGCTGTAGTTCAGCGCTGCGGTGAGAGCACCTCTAAATTGGGTACTTCTGTGGTATATGTGCGTAAGCTGACCCTAGCTTTGCCTGTGCTGCACCTGTGGTTGTTGGTCCACGCGTTACATGCGACACTACGGTAGTGACAGCAGCTCGTAACAGCCCTTGGGCTGAGACTGCAGCTGCTGCCAAGGACCAGGCTGTCAATATTCTTGTCTCTCCGACCTACACACAAACATCACCTTTTCTGGTTGCCGTTTTACCTAAAACCCACTTAGCGTGCTGGTCAAGGCGACGCACCCGCAGCCCCAACCCAGGCTGTTGGTGAAGCTGCTGGTTTCACTTGTGAAGCATTCTCCATAGGCCAGAACACAGCTGCAATTACAGGCAGGAACCAGGACGCTTTCGGACTCGTGCCAGTCAAAAGGCGGCGGCAGGAGCGCTTTGCGTGAGGAATGGGTGTCCCAGCATTCTACCGGTGGCTCAGCCAAAAGTGAGTCGCAAATCACCTGCGAATGTTTACAGATGTTTGCGGCAGCGGGCGCACGCCAGTGGCGGTTTTGCGCAGTGTTCTCTCAGGGGCAACTTTACCTGACCATGGTTTCGCTCTGACCAAAGCATCGCGAGAAACGATTTTTGACCATGAGTGCTGCCTCAGATCGTACACCTCACATGCATATGCGGTTTGACTTGTGCTCTCACGCCAGACCACACAGTGCACAGGGCGGTGGTGCTTCACTCACTGGCATGCGCCGTTGCTCCCCAGCCCTGTGAGGGGATCTTCTGCCACAGGCCGGGACCTATGCTCTGCCGTGCACCTCTTGTACCTGACAGCACCTTGCTGGCTCCTGGGGATGACCAGTCGTGGGCGATCAATGCTGTTGCCCTGTGCACAGGGAAAGCATGTGCCTTGACCGGTTGCCGTTGTGCTTGTTATGCACCTTTGCAGGTACCCTAAAGTTGTCAAGGACGTTGTTGAGGAGTTCCGTGAGTGGATAGACGGTAATGAGATACCGGTCAACACATCGACGCCCAACCCCAATGGGGTTGAATATGACAACCTTTATCTGGTGCGGCAAGACGATAAGGCTGTTGGTATTCTCAGCTTTGTGCTTTGTGCGTTGCAGACCGGCAACACACTGCCTGGTTTTGTGTACTTGCGTGTACACAAGGACGGTAAACCGACGTTGTGCGCCCACACCCACGCAGGACATGAACGGCATCATCCACCCTTGCTTTCACCCAGAGGACAGGGTGAGTCAGATTTCCACAAAGCTTGATATGCTGTATGTGTGGCAAGCAACGGGTTTGACCTGCGTTGCCCATCACGAGCCCACATGCAGCTCAAGCCTCCACACGCTGCAGATCGCTGCGCAACAGCCTGCATGCATCACCTCTGCATGCATCATCGCAGTGTCATTTCCGCCCGAGCGCGAGTTGTGTAGCTGTGGCCCAACACTTCCATGCAGCGTGGTAGCTTGGTGCGCGGATGCATGATGCACCCCCTTCAGGCATTTGCATCCTCCCAGCATGAAGTTGCGAACGCCGGCATCACGACAACCGCCACTCATGCACCTGCCCTCCCTGGTGCAGCCGGCCCCGACCACCGAGGCTGAGGTGTTCCTCAACATCTTCGACTACATCGACCGCCTCTTTTCAATTGTGCGCCCCCGCCGCTTGCTGTATATGGCTATCGGTGAGTGAACCGTCCCGCGCTGCTCAGTACGGCTCTACAGATTGTCCTGCTGAGTGATCGGATACACATGCATCTCGCCGCCCGGCCCATGCAAGGCCTCCCACGTGCTCAGCAGCTGGACCAGCAGACGCACCGTGGGCCGACCATGGCCATGGTGCCGGTGCACTTGATGCTGCTGTGCAGAGCTCATGCAACGTGCATGAAGCTCATAGAGCCGTCTGCATGAGATGCTCTGCTTCAGTGAGCCGCACGTTTTGGCAGCGTTTGGCCTCATGCATGCGGTTTTGGAAAGTTGGGAGGCCCATGCGGCAGGTGCAACGTGGGTCACATCACATGCTGCCACGGCGGTGTGCGCGCAGTGCACAGAGGGCAGCATTAAACCCCTTTCGTGAACGGATTGGTACCTTGTTGAGCTGGGCTGATCAAACCTGTGGCCAATGTGTTGCTTGCAGATGGCGTTGCACCGCGCGCCAAGATGAACCAGCAGCGCAGTCGTCGTTTCCGAGCTGCGCAGGTACGTGCGCACATGCGACCTGCAATGCTTGCAGGCATGCCGCCTAGCTATAAGCCGCACGCTGCCTTTGGAGTTTGGGGTGGCAGGCGCAGAGCACCTGGCCACGCCAAGCAGTGCACTATGGTCTACATGCAACGTCACAGTGCTTGGTCTTGCGGTCTGCGTCTGGCAGCGTTGCATGCCCGATTCCCCATCCATCCGGCTCAGCATGCTGCATGCATACCGGCGGCAAGGAATGAGGTGCACAGCTGTTATGGATTGTTGCAGTGCAGTACTGCAGTCCACTGATCCCTTGCCCCCAGCACCTCCTTCATGCGCGCCTGTTGAGGGCACCGCCGGAGCTCACAAACCCGCAAATTGTAGCATTTGCCACTTGCCTTGCGTGCGCAACCGCACCTGCATCTGCACCTGCGCGCGTGTGGCCGGCAGGACGCTGCTGAGAAGGAGAAGGAAGAGGAACGGCTGAGGCAGGAGTTTGAGGCGCAGGGCATCAAGGTGGGTATGGCAGGGCAGCTGCTGCGGGAGGACCGCCATGCGCTTACAACGCATCATCCGGTGCACGCTTTAGTTTACATTGCGGCAGAAGATGCTGGGGTTGCTAGGGAAAGCCAGACTGCTGACTGCGTTGCACCTCCACACCCACCGCACGCATGCCATGCTTCGCATATACGTGTATCCTCACGCGTACGCACACTGCGTGAACCCATGGGGAGCACACTGCCTGGACTAACGGGAAGCACATAACCCTAGCACACACGTGTCTCACATGCAACACTTGTGCATCACACCCGCGCCTCACACGCGTGTCACACTCTGCGATCCACGCGACCCACGTGACGCGCGCCCCTGCCGCAGGTTCCACGCAAGGAGAAGACGGAGACGTGGGACTCCAACCACATCACGCCCGGCACGCCCTTCATGCACCGCCTGTCCATTGCGCTGCAGTATTACGTGCACCAGCGCCTCAACGGGGACCCTGGCTGGCGCGACGTCGAGGTTCGTGCGTACACGCACACACAGCATACTGCATGGCCCCACGGGAATCACACGACATGGCCCTTGTGTGCTCTTTCTGACACACAGAGGGGCAGTGTGGGCGCAGTTTGAGGCTCGGGAAGGGGCAGGGGGCCTGCTGGCTGATATCGGGCCACTAGCCAGTTAAGGATGAAATGATTGCCATTCCTGTTGGTGTGTACGTTGACATCACAGTAATCAGAGCGTTTTAACTGAAAGGCCATACTCCCTCTGACTGGAAATCAACAACAAGGCAGTGGCGCGGAATGTGGGGCGGGGCAATAGACACTGGGGGACGGCCTGCGGTCGCTGCTGCTTGCCAGCGCAGATACCATAGCGTTGACGCCGTCCTCGGGTTTGCTTCGCTTGCCGGATTCATAATCACGCACACAAGACCGCACAGCGTTTGCACCCAAGGAAATGTGTGGTGAAGCATGTTGGTGTATCAATTCATGGGCCACCGTGATCCCATTGTGCATAATACAGCCAGCACCATTGCGTGTCAAGCAGCCCAGCAACCTGTCCATGCATGGTAGCTGGGCTGCTTGACATCCAATGGTACGGACTGTATCATGCATGATGGGATTATGGTGGCCCATGAACTACCGTAATGCACCGGTGTTCACCTGACCACCTCACCCAATGCCCCCCCTGGTGTCTGGCCTTCACATAACTCAGGTGACTTCAGGTAACTTCACATAACTTGACGCTCTGCATGCAGGTGATCCTGTCGGACTCCAACGTGCCGGGGGAGGGCGAGCACAAGGCCATGGGGTACGTGCGCGAGGTGCGCGGCCGGCCGGGCTGGAACCCCAACACGCGCCACTGCGTGTACGGCCTGGACGCCGACCTCATCATGTTGGCGCTCGCCACGCACGAGCCGCACTTCTCAATCCTGAGAGAGGTGGTGTTCCAGAACAATGCTGCGCCCCAGGTAAGAGGTGATCCGGGCGAGGGATGTGAGGGAGGGAGGGCGTTTCAGACTTTCAGGGCGGGAGGGGAAGGGCTGGCGGGGAGGCAGCCAAAGGGGTTTGCGCTCTGGATAAGGCGCTGTACGTTGCGCAGCAGGCTGAGAGGACATCCTGCTCGCTGGCCTCGTTGGAATGCATTGACCAGCACCCTGAAGGCCTTCACGGCCTGCCACGCACGCCCACACCTCCAGCGGAGATATCTGTGTTTTCCTATGTCCTGGGGGTCATCGTGTGTGTGCGTGCGTGTGTGCGAATGAGCAGAGCGGGCGCGAGCAGATGCTGGCCAAGATCGAGGCGCAGCAGGCGGGCGGTGATGGCGACAGCAAGGCCATGCCCTCCAGGGAGGACCGCAACAAGCCAGAGGTGCGGTCCGCGGCAGCACAACTGCCATGATGCGCCCAGTCAGCGCATGCCGCCCCACCAGCGCGCGGGATGTTCCAGCGTGCTGCCATGCGCTGCTGATCACGTGTGGCGACATGTCGCACTGATGTTGTTGCCGCAGGCAATTTCTGCAGGGTTTGTGTTCAAATGAGATCTCCATGTGGCCATGCAGCGTGCACGTGTATAATGATTATCGCTGCACTTGGCGATGGCGAGGTGTCTTGAGGGGGAGGGGTGTGCGTCAGGGTGTGCATGCGTGCATGGCCTGGCTTGTGGCCACCTGCATTCACATGCAAACACTGCTAACGTGGTGGCGCACGCTGTACCGCCCGCCTTCTGGTTAATGGTCAGGTGGCGCGCAAGCCGTACCAGTTCCTGCTGGTCAACGTGCTGCGAGAGTACCTCGCCCTGGAGCTGGGCGTAGAGGGGTGCGCCTGGGAGGAGGCCCGGTGAGTCAGGCACCGTAGTACGCCCGGCCTGGCTCAACAGGCAGCGCTCAGGAACGGCTCAAAACATGATTGCATTCTCTGCCTGGCGGCATTCCACTTTACGCGTTCGGTTTTCATTTCGGAGAGGTCTCATGGGGCCTTGATTGCAATGCGGGATGGTGTGGTTCCCAAACAGAACTGTGCCTGGTGTGTTGGTGGATGTGAGGGGTGTGACTGTGAGGGTTGTGGGGGTGCGCAGGCAGGTACCGCCCTGCATGATGTTATAATCTCGTGGGCTGCCGCGGTGATTATGTGATGCATCCTGGCCATGCACTGTCAGCGTACATGCACGACCTTACTGCAACGCGCTCGGCGGTGCAGATTGTGGGGAGCTGCTGTAGCAACCTGAGGTTGTGACGGTGCCACCCTCCTCGTTGACCCTGGCATTGCAGCGGCGGGCGTCCTGACCCTGAGCGCCTCTACGACGACTTTGTGTTCATGTGCTTCTTCTGCGGCAACGACTTCCTGCCGCACATGCCCACGCTGGAGATCAGGTAGGCAGCGCCGCGCTGCTGTTGGGCTTGCGCGGTCCTCGCTCGCATGCGTGGCCGTGGGTGGGTGCTGTTTGGCAAACCCCACCACTGCCACGGTTAGCACATATACGCGCACACTGTCACGCACATTCTTGCACACAATGTGGCAGGTGGTGCAGTTTTAGCATGGCATGATGTGCGTGGTATACCCACTACGATGCCTTTTCGTCCATACCGTGTTCGAATGCTGCAGGGAGGGCGCGATTGAGCTTATGATGCGGATATACAAGTACGAGCTGCCGAACATGGGCGGCTACCTCACCGATGGATCCACTCCGCACCTGGGACGCGTGGAGCACTTCATACGCAAGGTGAGCGAGTGAAGGGAGGAGTGTGCGTGGTTAGGATGGGGGTGGAGCAAAGCAAGGAGAGCCATAAACAATCTAGATGACCTCTTGTCCTTAAGACGCTGGCGGGAAGGGGGTCTTGGGTTGACGCAACTCTGCACTGCAGCCGGAGCGTTACTAAGCGCTCCATGCACAGTGCCACCATGGTGCATGCGGTTAGTAATGTACATGACTTGGCCTGACCGATGCAGTCACCGGTCTGCTGTACAAATTGCACCCGCCTGCTGTGCATTTTGCACCCATGCACTGCATAGTGCTGCTGCAATCAAGCCCTGCAGACCCCATGTTGCGTCTACGTGCGCACTGCGCACACCCTTCTGGTTGTGCCGTGCGCTCTTATGTCAACCCTTGTTGGCGTGGCGTGGCACATTGCTCTGCCGGCGCAGGTGGCGGAATTCGAGGACACAATCTTCTCCAAGCGTGTCAGGGAGGCCAAGCGACAGCGCGAGCGCGTGCACCGACAGCGAGCGGTGAGTAACGACCAACAACGACTCCAGCTCCCCCTTGGATATGCCTTTCCTGCCCCCACAACCCTCTGCCTGGAGCCCCTGCTTGCCTGCGATGCCTCAGCACTGCCGTTTCCCTGCACAGCTGGCCTGCGTTGCCATGGTCCTGTCTCACAAAGTCACAGTCCACGTCTGTATGAGTATAACATAGCCTCCATCGCTTGCTCGCTCCTGGTTTATGCTGATTGTTTACTTGGAATGCGCTTGGTGTGCCTGAACCGCCCTGTGTTACGTGTGCATGTGTGTGTGGCTGCAGGACCAAGCAGCGGCCAAGGAACGCAAGCGCAAGTGGAGCGCGAGCGACAACGCGCCCTCGGCGGCCGCAGCGGCTGCTGCGGCGGCCGCGGGCCCTCACAGCCATCACGGCGGCGGTGCCCCTGGTGGCGGCCTCAAGGCGGTGGGCCACCGTGACCATAAAGGGGCGCTCAGCTCATTCAGGGCGGCGCAGCAGCAGGCGCCGGCCCCGGCCCCAGCCCCAGCCCAACAGCAAGCGGCTGCGGGCCCAGGCGCAGGCGGCGCGCTGCCAAAGCCGCCGGCGCTTAAAGAGATGGAAAACGAAGAGGCCAACAAGAAGGCGGCGGACCGCTTGCGTGCGTTCATCGCTGCGCGTGGCGGGAAGGCGACGCCCGCCGCTGCAGAAGCGGCGCCTCCAGAAGCGAAGACGGCAGACGAAAGCAGTGGGGATGGCGGCGCTCAGGATGCCGGCGCTGCTGGCGATGGCATGGAGGGCGTGGAGGATCATGCTGGTGCAAACGGCGTCGATGCTGATGCTGATGCTGCGGCCGCGGGCGACGGAGCTGAGCCTGTCGGTGCGTCAGCGCCAGCGACCGCAGCCAGCAAGCAGAAACTCCGGCGCAAGCAGTCGGATGCGGACGTGGCGAATGCAGCGGACGATGCCGGGAATGGAGGCGGCGAGGATGAGGTGCCGGGAGGCACAGCTGAAGACGCGGTGAGCGAGGGTTGCTGCGGACTCCCTGTTGATTGATGCGCTGATCCAACCGGTATGCACTCGGCCACGTCAATTGCGTCTCTGAGCCCCATCCACACCGTGGACCCATGTTCCCTTGCAATGGGCACCTAGCGTGGTTGATATCATCCCTTGTCCGGCCTTGTGTCAAGCTGCCGACGCCGCCGCCGAGATGGTGAAACTTCCTGCATATCCCCGGTGCTGCCACACGCTAGTCACCAAAGCATCAATCGTGTCAGCACAAAGCATCGCGGTGCGGCACGTGAACCATGCACTGGCGCACTCGGCCAACACTGCAGCGATGCTCGTCGTCCGGGTGCGTGCAGGTGATGGGCGGTGCGGAGGCTGACGAGGATGAGGAGGAGGATGAGGCGATGCTAGATGACGAGGACGACGAGCTTGCGGACCCGGCCGCGGCCGCCGCGGCGCGCCTGGCGGCAGAGGCGGCGGCCGCCGCCGCAAGCGCTGCTGATGCCGAGGAGGCTGCCAAGAACGCTGCGGCTGCCAAGGAGCTCAAGGAGCGGCTGGAGAACCTTATGAAGGACAAGGCAGACAAGTGAGAGCTGCGCATGCATGCATGCGCGTCATCATAATCGCCCATGAACGGCCTGATCGGCCAGGTGATGCAAAGTCAATCAATCACGCATGCGTGGGATGGCCGCAGTACAGCAGAAGCAGGTTGCGCTGTGATTCTGGACTGTGTGCATGAGTGTGTGCGTGCATGCTGTTGCGCATGGCATGCATGTAGGGAGGGCAGGCCAAAATGTGGGTGCATGGTTGCTGCTTGGTGGGCCAGGATGTGGGTGCAGCAGAAACGCGGCGGCCCTCATCGCCTTGCCTACCTGTGTCCCTGCATGCCGCTGCAAGGCGCTCCTCGCCCACGACTGCTTTGCAAACCTGTGTTGCCAGCGCGCTGTCATGACTTGTTGTAATTTCCCCAAATGTTGCATGTATGTGCTGCA
>BDDA01000386.1:15854-35151 GCA_001662385.1 Chlamydomonas asymmetrica | reverse complement strand
GGGGGGGGGGGGGGGGGGGGGGCTGCTGATGAAAGCATAACAGGCCACGGAACCAAAGTACCAAACACAACACACGTTGCGGGCGAAGCGACGTGCAGTGCCCCACATGGCTGCAGCATCAAGCGCGGCTCTGGCAGGCAAATATTCACCTTGCGGATGCACACGCATGTCATCCAGTCGCGTTTTATCCTGGTTCATGGTGATGCTGATGCATCATACGGCGGTTCAGCGACATTAAGCATATCACTGCGTGCCAGACGGAGGTCCCTGTGGGGCCATGCAGGGTGATTCCCATGGGGCTGTGCATTGTGCATACCTTATGCGTAAGGATAGACACTGCACCTGGCGAAGGCGAGGTGCTCTGCCACCAGTGTGTGTGTCGTTATGACTGTGTGTCATCATGCGTTGTGTAGGTATTACCACGAGAAGCTCCACGCGCCGGCTGACCCGCGCGAGCAGGCGTCAGTGGTGCGGGGCGTTGTGGAGGCATACGTGCGGGTGAGGCCAAGTGATGTGAATTCAATCAATTGATGGCATGTGCAGGCCAGAGCTTTGCATAGGTGCGCTTCACCGCTGCTGCATCACATTTGTGTGTCGAGTTGGTATATATCCTTACGTGGGTCCACGTAGCGGCACACCTGTCGACCGTTGGGTTGTGTCGGCCATACAGCCTATGACTTACCGTGATGACTTACCGTGGTCGGCCGTGTTGTCCCACCACCACATCATGCTGGCAGGGCCTGTGCTGGGTGATGCGGTACTACTACGACGGCGTCGCGTCGTGGGACTGGTACTTCCCCTACCACTACGCGCCCTTTGCCAGCGACCTAGTGGACCTGGCGGACGTGGATGTCTCGTTTGAGCAGGTGAGGGGCGGGCGGTGCCACAGCAGCAGGCATGGCGGGCGGGGTGGCGGTGCTTGCAGCGGCGGCCGCAGCAGCAGATGTGGCGGAGGGGGGGGCGAAGGTGTGGGCGGTCGAGTTGTGGCTGGGTGGGAGGCTTGACATGGAGTGGTATTAAGCAAGCTGGCGCGAGGTTGTTGACGCTGGTGGTGGCGAGGAGGGGCAGGCGACAATGACCTTGGTCGATTGCTGGCGTGAGCGCTTTTTTGCCTGGCGAAGCAACCTACCCGAAGTCTAGAACCCAGCCATCTGGCACCTACACAGCTTGGCGTTGCGGGATTTGCAGCGATGGCTGTGAGAAGTGTTTGCGTGAGTCACTGCCATCCGCAGGTTGTGCGACGGTTTCCGCAAACTTACGCAATGCTGTGCTGTGGGTCGTGCACCGGTGTGTGTGCGTCGCGCAGGGCACGCCGTTCGCGCCGTTCAACCAGCTCATGGGCGTGCTGCCACCGGCGTCAGCCTCCGCGCTGCCCGAGTCATTCAGGCAAGCAGGCTCCAGAAGTGCAATCGCGCATACCACTATTGCACTGAGGGCCGTAGCGCGTGCGCTGCGTGATTTTCAACAGCCCGCCTTTCTGCAGTCAGGATGTCGCCTAGCTGCTGACCCAGCGCATGCAATACACGCTGTTTTTGCGCGTGTCATGTGTACCGCACACTGGTGGTAATTCGCACTGATTGTGCTGTGTGCTGGCGGTGCTGGCCGTACTGTACCGTACCGCAGGTGGCTGTTCACGTCGGAGGAGTCGCCCATCCTGGACTTCTACCCCAACGAGTTTGAGGTGGACATGAACGGGAAGCGCTTTGCGTGGCAGGTAAGCAGCACGGCAGGACAACGCGATGCGGCCAAAGCAGTGCAGTAGTGCACTGGTTTATTCTGTTTAGTGGCCCTTGCATGGTTTCATACTTCAGTCCTGGAGTTTGTGTGCTTGGCTTTACACGGTATCATCAGCTGATGTTGTCCGACGAGGCGACCAGCAACAAGCTTGCCCTTGTCCTGTTGTATCCGTTGTTTTCTCTTGTATCCGTTGCCAAGCAACGCGTTGCGGTTTTGACGCTGCGGCTTCGTGTGTGCCTTGTTGTTGGCGCTGGGCAGGGCGTGGCGCTGCTGCCGTTCATCGATGAGAAGCGGCTGATGGCCGCCACGGCGCCGCTGGCGGCCGCGCTGCAGGGCGAGGAGGCATTCAGGAACACCACGCGGCTTGAGGTACAGCCAGCCACAACCACACACCACACAATCACCACACACAACCGCTCTGATACAGGCCCTGACAGCTGACAGCTGCAAGCAGGTTCACAACATGCTTGCTTGCATGCGTGTGTGCGTGCATGTGTGTGTGCGTGGTGCGTGTGTGAGCTTGGGGACAGGGAGTGAAAACATGCGTGGAGAACGTGTCTTGTTTTCCCATGCTCTTATCCCTGATCGACATCACCGCTTCACCACCATCAGATCGCTGGGAAATTGTTGCAGCACTGTCAACTTAGCCTGACAGCGCTACAACAATTTCCCCTGCGATCTGGTGGCGGTGAAGCGGTTGCATGCATAACGCAACAAGCGCTTACGGAGTGCACCTGCCGTCACGATGCTCAACGGCCTCCTGCGCTTGGTGTGCACTGCGGCCCCCTGCTGATGCACTTGCTGATGTGCCTTCTGCCCCCATGCATGCATGCATGCATGCATGTGTGATGCATGCGTGCATGCATGCGTGATGCAGTCGCTGTACGTCCACAGCGCACACCCGCTGTCGCCCATCATCACGGAGCTGGACATCACACAGGCGGACATGAGCGACGAGGGTGCGTGAACGGACAAGCAGATTGCCGCCTTGAACCTGTGGCTGCCAACATTATTTGGGCGCCTGTATTGCAAGGCATGAAGCTGCAGACACTTGTGCACTATGCTGATGCTGTGCACTATGTCGTGTGTGGCACTTGTTCTGGTGAGATACTGCGTACCCACATACGGATATACCGCTACAAATGCTGCGAGATGCTGGGTGCCTGCTGAGGTCAAGCTCAGGCACGCGGCGCAGCAGCGATTGGCAGGTAGACACGCGCAGGCACAGGATTGAGGAGGGTGCGCGTTTGGAGTTGACTGCACAAGTGCATTGCTTCGCTTGGCATACCAAACGCTGTGTGGCCCTGATGAGGCACGGCTGCACGCCATGTACGGTATTTTGAACAGTACCTTGCTCTTCTGGCCCCTTGTGTCCCCCACATGCAGAGCGCCTGGCCAACATGCTGCCCATCCCTGGCGAGCTGGGTCGCGGCATGCTGGGCTTCCTCATGCGCTGCTACGGGGAGACCTGCCCCGCCGTCATTCCCGCGCCATACGGTGAGCACAGCCGCCAAGCCGCGTTGCTGCAGCCATCGGTGCAGGCGCGTGCGCATGCGTGAATAGCATTGACCATGCTGTTGGCACGCAGCTGTGCCGTTCGACCTCAGCAGGAGTCGTGTGGCGTGGTGTGTCCCTGGCACAAAACGCATAACGTGTTGTGTAGAGACCCATGTGAGTGATGCACAGATGATTCGGCCCACAACCTGATGCTTTTGTGCTACACAAATCTGTGACCATTGAAGCAGTGTCCGTGTTCATCAAAACCATCCTTCTCAAACCTGAACCCAAGCCTTGCTCGTTTTTAGTCGCCCGGTCGAGCGTGCTTCATGGTGTGTCGGTGCTGTGGTACGCTGATCTGGCTGCAGGGCTGGGCAGCGACGTACCGGGCAACGCCGTGCTGTGTGCGGTGTACCGCCCGCCGCCGCACCAGCGCCACGTGCCCGCCATCATGCCAGATACGGTTCTGGAGCCGCCCACACTGACAATAGAGGACACGCCAAAGGCAAGTGGACCAGGGCAGGATTGTGTGTGCACACAAAACAACATTGCTGTTGTGTTGTGTTATGGAGTGGTGCGGACCATCGGTAAATGCACTAAAAGGGATGATGTTACGTGTAGTGCGTTCGTGCCTGTGTGGAGGGTGCCCTTGCAAACACCTGCCTGGTGTGGACTAGTGATCAGATTATCGGCATGGCTTGCTGCATGGCTTGGCCTGTATTGCCTTTTTGTTTGGCTGAACAGGCCTGCTGCCAGCCCTGTTCAGTGTTTGCGGTCAGTCAGTGGTTCACCTTGCAAGTCAGCGTGACCTAGTGTCTGCATGCCGCCCGAGCCTGCATAGCCCATTTCAAGCTGCAGTTGCCAGCAGTTTCCTGCCGCGACCCGCCTGAAGCTCAGCTCCACATCACCACCGCCTGCCTCAGCCCCTCCTTCGCCCTGCATGGCCACACCTGACGTTGCTTCGTGTACCCTCGCGCGTGCACACGCTCTCTCTCTCACCCGCCCACCCACAGGAGCAGCCGTTGTGGCATGAGAAGGGAAGCGGCGGGAGGGACACGCAAGGCAGGGACATGCGGGCGCCTGCACTGGGAGACGCCGCGCACCGCACCATCGGGTTCCATGCAGGCATGGGTGGCGGGCAGTACGGCGATCGGGGGAGGCAGTACGGCGACCGGGGCGATTACGGAGGCCCACCGGGTGGTGGTTATGGGCAATACGACAGGCCACCGTACGGCGGGCCACCGGATGGCGGCGGTGGGCAGTACGGGAGCTACGGCCCGCCGGTTACTGCTCGTGGGGGATACGGCAGCGGCCCAGGTGGCTACGGCGGTGGGCCAGGCGGCTATGGTGGGCCACCGCCTGTGTCCGGTGGGCCGCCGTACCGCGGCAACGGCGCGCCGCCACCCGGCCCAGGCGGCTACGGCGGGCCGCCGCCAGGGCGATACGGTGCGCCGCCTGGTGGGCCGCCTGGAGGTGGACAGTACGGCGGCCCTCCACAGGGCAGATACGGTGACTCCTATGGGCAGGTGGGTGTGGTGCCGTCCCTCAGCCTGGTCTGCACCCACGCGATGGCTGTGGGGTAATTAGCCCAGGAACTGCCTGCCGCTTGACGTGAACTGTATTAATGTTCCACTAGCGTCTAGACAGGTCCTGAGTTGTGGTTCCTATTCTGCGTATCTTCAAGCATTGCCTTGACCCTGGTGTTTGCTCTGCCCCCCTCCCCCTTTTCTCCTGGACACAGGCAGCCCCCGGGCCCAGCGGGAGATACAGCAACGGCCCGCCCGCCCCGCATGATGCCGGCTACGGAGGACGCAGCGCACACCCAGGTCCCGCCGGCGGTTACCCGCCCGCTCATGGCGGGTACGGCGGTGGGCCTCCACCCCCCGACCCGCGCTACCCCCCCAGTGGTGGCGGTTATGGCCCGCCACCCCAGCAGGGCTACGGCGGCAGGGGCGGGGGCGGGCCGCCGCCATATTACCAGGGCGGGGCGGGGGCTGGCGGGGGCTATGGTGCGCGACCGGGGGCACCTGCGGCGGCAGCGCCTGGGCCCACCGGGTACGGCATGCCGGGTGTGCGTCCCTCGCCCGCCGCCGGCCCACCGCCTGGCGGCTCCGCGTACGGCGCGCGGCCCACCATGGGCAGTAACTTCTTCCAGGCGCTACGGCCGCCTCCCCCTCAGGGCTTCATCCCGCCCGGAGGCGGAGGCGGAGGCGGAGGCGGCAGCAGCAACCCGTTTGCGCCGCTGCAGCGCCCTCGAGGGCCTCGTGGGTATTGAGCCGCTGCTGGCGTCGCGCGATTTGAAAGGCAAAATGGTCGTTCATGCTGGGTAGCATTGGATAGGTGGCAAGGCTGAATGTGACACTGAGAAGCAAAGCCAAACCAATGCTCCCGTATGTAGTGCATGCATAGGCCCCTAGGCGCCATGGAGTACCAGCAGTGAACCAACAGCCGTGCCCCAATCCCACCCAGCAGCCGCCACGACGAGCCCACACCCCAGCAGGCGAACAAGAGCAAGCTGACCTAACAATCAGACAGAGCAGTCCGGAAGTGCAATGTGCAGGATACACAATACCAGTGCGCTGCAGCTGAGGAGCATATGGAGCTCTCGCAAAACATGAGCGCCGATTGTACTGTCGAGCCCACCGCACACGTGCATGCCAGACCCTAGGTTCATGCTGGGTGATGAATGCTGTGTTAATGAGGCACTGCAAGAATGCTGCACTCTCCCATGGCCTGGCGCCATTCTAGACCTATGACGCAGCCTAGACTTTTATGTAACCTACACACGGTTACCGCAGGATCCACAACACACAGCGTGGCGTAATGCTTCTGTGAAACGTGTCATGCTATGTGGTGCGTTATGTGGGTCACATGCTCATGTGAAGGTCTCATCGCCAGCCCCGCCCTGACTCGGACATGCGAATGTGTGCTGTGGTTGAGTGGCTGCGGACGTGTGAATTGCTGGACGTCTGACAAGGCCTTTGGTTTTGTGTGCAGTGTGCGGCCCCTTCACTGCGCCCCATCAGTGACCGCTGGCTTTCATTTAGTAGGACAAGCGTGTTTGGCGACAGGGTGCATCCGCACTTGGTGTTGGTCTTGTGTTGCCAGCGCTGCTCCATGCACACCGGCAGTGGAGTGGCGCCGATCTATATTGCAGGATGCAGCTGCAGGTCGACAGGTCAATGTGTTCGCATAACCCCTCAGTGCCCTACCCACCACTGAGCTTTTACCGGCCTTTGGTTCGATGGCTTGACGCAAGGGGTAGCAGACTAGCAGATGTCATGAAACAGCGCGCTGGCTGGTGTGAATGCATGACTATCATAGTCTCGGTAGGTTTTGGTGTTGGCCGCTTTGCCAGGCTTATGGACACAGAATGGACTTGAATGCAGGCGGGCAAGTAAGCTGAGTGGAAGAGGGATTCCGTAAAGCACAATCAGTGGGCATCAACGCGAAACCTCCAGCAGAAACCTGCTGCAGACAAGGCAGAATTGGCATGCAGATGTATGATGGGACTGGACGCAAACGGCCTGGCGGTTGGCCGCATTCTGCACCGGCAGCCCTTCACTGCCACTGCCGAGCTGTCTCGGGCAGGCCCCCAGGGCACGGGCCAATGCTGGCGCAGGACGTAACAACTGTACAAGTGCACCCTTTACAGCAAGATGCAACAAATTGGCCTGGCAACGGGATCTGCTTATGGCCGTGAGCCCGTGACTGGACCTTGCTCGCCGGTTTTTCGCTCCAGGCCTGTCGCTGCATGTATATGTGCAAGAAGCGTGTCCCTGCGCTCTTTTGGAGCAAGCACCTTGTTGGGGCTGCCCAGCACTATCACGACAGCAACCAGAGCTCCAAAACTTTGCCGGGCGTTTTTCCTGGGCGAGGCACTGTGCCTCCCGAGGCAGCCGGTGCATGTAGGAATGTAAGGCAGGCGGGAAGCTTACACTAGTACCCTATGTTCTTCAGGTCGACTGGCGCTAGGGCGAGGGTGACTGGACGCCGACGTGTCGGAACGGCGCCATAGCGCCAGGAACGATGCACAAAGAGTAATTCCACGCAGCAGTACGCCACAAGCCAAACATCAACAAAAATAAGCAATCCATAGACACAGCTTGAATGGTCTCAAGGTCATAGAATCCTTCCCAGTGTATGCCTCTGTGTAGTTGAAGGCCTGGTTGCGGTACACCTCTGATCGCTCTTCTCCAGAAACCAGCTGCCCGCGTGCTTGAAGCGCCCCAGTCCATACAGCACTACAGCTTCCAGCTACGTTCTGCGTATAAAATATTTCAGGGAGCAAGCCAGTCGTGGTGGCTTGTCTGACACTTGATGGACGTTGGGCGTCTCACCTGGAGGCGGCTTGCACAGTCAGGGCCTGCTCCGGGATTCACAAATTACTGTTGATGGGGACAGCCAGGCGATACCAACATGCCTGTCGTGAAGATGCTGGCTCAGCTGTTGTGCCTGGTGGTGGCTTTGGTGGCGGCCGAAGGTCTGACGCATGACAAGGATTTACGTATCGCTGTCGTCAACTCGCAACCGTTTCACCATGGTGAGCAGGTATCTGTCTTGTCCATAACCAGCAGCCTTGAAGCAACATCGACCTCATTTCTGCATACTGGTTCTTCACTCGAAGAGACTTGGTTTTGTCCACCATGAGCTCACCGACACAAACCTTGCCCTCAGGCAACTGTTGGCACATCGTTTCTCATGGTGCATATTCCAGAACTGCTTGGACTTTAGTCACTGATCCAAAATCCCACACGTATCAGCCATGTGCCAACAGAAACACCGGGAAACTGTCACTTCAGTGCGCGTTCAGTACGCTCAGTAGCGGCCACGAAAACAAACCATCGCTGGGCCGTCTCTGCTGCATATTACTGATTGCAGAGGTTACTGCAGGGGTGCTTGAGGTGCTCAAGCCCTACAATAAGTCGCTGTCCGTGTTCGTCCACCCTGTGGCTCGCTCCCCTCGCCTCGGGCTTGCAGCGTACGTGGCCACCAACGGGTACAGCGACAAGCAGCTAAAGAAGCTGCCAGACGTCCACGCCATACCACGATTTGACATAGTGATTTTCATGAGCCCTCAGTATGCTACGTGGTATGTGCAGGTGCGTGTGGGGTTCGGAATTGGGTTCTTGGCGTGTTGCCTCGACGCCAACTCGGGAGCATCATGGAGGGTGGGGGCGCCATGGTCCGGTATTGAGCAGGGGACACAGGCATGTGTGCGCCATTGTCAAGTGACATGCTGACATCACATATGCATGATGCACAAATGCATGATGTGGCCAGGCACCAAATCAAGTGCTCGCTCAGTGTCAATGTACTGCTGTGCTTTAATGCTGCTGACTGTGCCGTACGCCTGTACGTTGTCTGTCGCCCACCCGCCTTGCAGAAGTTCATCAATCGGAGCCGGCCAGCAGCCGTGGTGATGTTTGTCCACGATGCGAAGCGCCCGCATGGCACCAACAACCTACCGCTGCCTGGGGAGGCCCCGCCCGGCACCTCTCCCTCAACGCAGCAGCAGCAGCAGCAGCAGCAGCAGCGGCGGCGTGTTTTTGGCTCAGGCCAGAACCTGAGCAGCGCTGAAGTCGCAGGCATGCGTGCCCTGCAGCAGCTCCAGAACTTCCACCCAAACGTGCTGCTCACCGCGCTCTCGCCGCACGTCGTGCGGCACCTCCACGACCGCATGGGCATCGAAGCGCTCTGGTGGCTCAGCGTCATGCCGTATGGCCTCCAGACAACGCCTCGGAGCCAGATGCGCCACGCCGATCCCGTTAGTGGCCATCGGCATGTGCAGAGCACCGCCTCGGCTGTGGCTGCAGAAGACAGAGCCAACTTCAGCCTCTTTGACAAACTCACGATCTTTCGCTCGATGGATCTTGGTAGTACTAGCGGTGGCAGTACCAGCATTACTCATGGCGTTACAGCACGTTTACTCCAGGGAGCAGCGCAGTACGCCAATGATAGGCCAGCATCACACCTAGTCACCATGACTGATTATCGCAAGCAGGGCGAGGCGGTTCATGCGAGCGGCAGCGCGCTGCCTGCAGTTCAGCCTAGGCGCCTGCTTGGGAGTGAACACGCCGTACCGACAGGCAGTGGGATGCTTGACACTGCCGCCAGCAGAGGCACTGCAGATAGCACCAGCGGCACAAGCCGTAGGCTGCAGAATGGAGCGTCCGCTGCGATTGTTGGCGCGGCAGATGCATGCTCCCATGCGGGGCAGCCGGTGCATGCCGCACCCCCCATGGAGTGCCTCAATGGGTTTGTGCTCCAAGGCACGCTGGAGGCGGGGCGGCGCAGCTACCACACGCTGTGGAGCCAGCTGCGGGAGCTTCCAGAGAAAGAGCTCGATCGCTCGTGGGTGACGGTGCTGGGCGCAAAACCAGCACAGCAGGTGTGTGGTAGCGTTACTTGCTTCCCGTGGTGCCATGCAGCGTGCATGTGGGCAGGTGTGTATGTGTTGGGGGACGCATGGGCATGTGTGCAAGCGGGCGTCTTGATGGAGGTAGGGCCCACGCGCCGGCTCACCCCCTGATGCTACTACCGCGTCCATTTTGAGCAACGCAGCAGCCTCAATACCGCCTACTTAAAACTGTCAACGCATCAACGAGTATCAGTCTGTATCACGCTTGAGCCGATACTCCAACAAATCGGTATACGCAACTTGTTGCCCTCCTGTACTTGCGTGCTGCTCTCTTGTTTTTCAGAGTGTTTTGGATGCATTCCTCAAATCCATCCCATCAAGCTTGCGCAACAGCACTGCAGTACGCGTTTTCCTGGGCCTCCCGTACCCATCCTTCTACGAAACCATCAACAATTCAGTGGGACTGCTGACTATGTTCGCCACTAATGCGTACTACGAGACCAAGATCAGCAGTACGGTGGTGACGTCACTCATCACGGGGACGCCAGTGGTGGTCAAGCGTCGGGCCTTGCAGTCATACACATTCCTTAGCGAGGACTCAGTATACCTGCAGGTGCGGTTGTGCTTGTGAGGTTGTGAGCAGGTGCGTGTGCAGGTGCAGGCATACAAGGCGGCCCATCATACCGTCAAACATTCTGATATGAAGCGATCGCCTACTGCGGGTATAGCCAATACATACATTGCACACGTATATTTCCGTATTCAAACATCAATGCCTTGTGACGGCATGTGTGGTTCAGTCTGCCAAGTCAACGAATTGCAGAGCCCTGATCCTGAACACCAGCGTCAACTAGGATGCCGCCGTACCGATAGGATGCAACATCTCAATATCACTTGTATAGTTGTATACGACATTAGCGAGTGTTTGGCAGTAGCCGTTTACCCTTCACCATGTGCCCAAACCAGTCCACCATCTTGCTTCACCACTGCAACTTGTGCTTGCGCGCACTCCTGACCGCAGGGCGACAACGAGACCACGGTTGAAGCCATGAAGCGCATCCTGGAGGCCGGGCCAGACCTCTGGCGCGCAAAGCGCGCGGGCGTGATGCAGGTTTCGGAGCGGCTCAACGCGCGCAGCGCTGCTGGCGTAGCGCAGCTCGTCGACATGGTGGCCGCGAACAAGGAGGCTCTGCTGGCTAGGTTACAGCTGCAGCAGGCCAGCAAGAAGCCGTCACGCTTGTGAGGCCTGACGTGGATCATTAGCTCGGATCAAAATGAATCAAACGCTACGCTAGCAACACACCGCTGCCGACAGTATTAGCGCCACACATCGTGGAGCACCTGGTGATTGACTGATGATGCGTTTTCCATCCGTTGCCGTTGCCTTGCCCCAGGTTTTGCTCGCTACGCGGACCATTTCTGTGTGGTAGTGATAACCGCTGGCGTACACACCAGCAGTTCCAACGCCGCAACATTGAACTTTACCGCTGATTGACAGAGTGATTGTAGACCACTGCGCATGATTATAAATCCGTCCTGACGGTGCGGATGACGCCCTGCGAGTAGTGGCAGCCTCGGCCGGGAGTTGCGGCCATGTGCTGCACCTGTGCTGTTGGCGCCGACAACTGGTTTAGTATGGCATTGGCAGATGGTGGCGATGCCACACAGTCGCTAATGGGCTCAAAGTACTTCCCGTGCATTGTGTCTGCCAATCGTAAGGGCTCGTTCACATTTGGATTAGCTCTAGCAACCCTAAAAAGACGCTGGTGTATGCCGCTGCAACACTCACTGACCATGCTCGTTTATTGCGTTTGCAACTGAGCTCCTGGCAGGCCCGCGATAAGATCCTAGCTCTTTTCGCCTAGCTGAAGGCTGGGGAGTCGTGCTGATGCGCCTTGCACTACCGTGTTGGTCGCCTAACGTATGCATGTTTTCGCCTAATGATTTTATCAGAGAGTCAAACTGGACTCGGGGCATCCATGGCTGTCAGGTCTTGCTCAGGGCCTTGCGGAAGCGATGGAGGCATGTCAGCATGTGTCTAGCCATGCGAAGTACACACCATCCACGTGCATGATACATTGTTACTAGCGCATTGGGCGTTTCCATGCTTGTCTCGTGGCCTTCATTGGCATGGACGTACAACAACACACCGGACCTCCATGCAAGCCCCTGCATGCAACCCCATGCATGATGCGTGCATGCATGGGGTGCTGCTGAGCTTGGCTGATGTGCAGATCGCATGCACACTGTACCTGGATGTACAATGAGTACGCTCGCTGTTTGAGCAATTTGTTTTCCCACCCGGCGTCTGGCATTTAGGCATCGCAAATTGCGCGGTGTACATGAGCCGTTCTTTTCGCTTTGGAGCTGGATTGCCTGCTTGGCAACTCGTCATGATGATTTGCTGCTGGACTGAGGCATGGTTAGGGCGAGAAAACAAGCTGCATGTGCATGCTGCATGCTGCATGTGTACCTGGTACCCTGTATTCATCACTGTCATGACTGTCACGCATGTATGCTGCGAGGTGTCCACATCCAACGGGGCTGCAAATATAAGTTTCTGGCTAAATCCTTGAGCGGTCCACTGCACAACCTTGCACAGACGCTGCCGCGCCAAGCCACGCTGCGTGTGGTGAACAGCATCTATCGTATTTCATAGAAGCCCGTAGGCCCACAGACCTCGTTACCAACAGGCTCGTTTCCTCCTTTGTAAAGCGCTTGGCAGCCACCGGCAGTGAGCAACAAGCGGCATGCATTGATGCATGCTGGAAAGAGTTCTGTGGCTATGTCTCGACAGCGGCGGGTTGTGCATACATGGCAGTGCAGTGCGTGGATGCAGCATGACAGCACCCGGTGGTCCTGCCTGATGCATCTCTACTCCCTTCGGGTTGCACTACAGCCGCTACTTGACTGGAAGGGCTACCAGTGGTGCTTCCATACGTCCACAGCGGATGCATGCATGCAGAATGCATGGAAGCGGCAGCACCTCAGCACGCTGCCTGCTCCAGCACTCGAGAGCCTGGACAGCACAAGGCATCGAGGCCATGCTCATGCGTTGTGCTACCAGGACGGCATGCACATTAGTACTGCGGTTGATGCTTGCCCGTCGTGCCACCTGGCCGCCGTTCCTTCTCGGCCCCGCTGCGGCGGCCGCTGTCATGCTGCTTGTGTATGCCGCTTGTCGTGTGTGCCCCGGCCTTGTGTGCCTGCCTGGGGGTGTTGATGTGCGTTTGTGCGCTGCCGGCGGCGCTGTCATGCTGTCTCGCCGCGCCTCTCCTTGCGGTGCCGGTGGTGGCAGTGCTGTTTGCACTCAACCCCGATGCCCCGGGCCTCGGGCCGGCCGGCTTCCCTCCCTGGAGGTTTATGTTCTCCTATGTCGGTATGGATCAGACTAACGTGTAACCGTCGCATACTCGCATCGCATCGGGCCATTGTCAGAGGGTCCCATGAGAAAGCACAGAATGCAAGGTGGTTGCCCTGGTGCTACATGCTGAGGGGACACCCACATCTGCCTGCATCTGCATCAGGTCATTTTGCAGGAACGTTGCGGGGGTGACATGCTTTGGCAAAGCGGGCTAGTCATTTTCACGAGGGGCGTGGTGGGCGGGCTGACCTGTTTCGGGCGCTTGGCAACGCAGAAGCCCTTGATTCCAGTTCCTCGCATCCAGTGTCTTTGTAAGGTTGCTGGCTGTGACAAGTCTGTAAGGCGCAGCAGGCGCCTTTTTGGGAGCAAATGGACCTGCTTCGTCGTTGACGTTTGCGGCACACAGGCGACAAGATAGGCTGAGCGCAGGCAGACAAGCCACAGGGAAGCTCCCCGGAGAGCTGATGAGAAAGAGACACGCAGATATTCATGCGCTGTTTAGCGGAGGCCTTGAAGCGCAAAAACATCGTTGTGCACACAGCATGGCGCCGACCGAGGCCCAAACAGCGTGTACGCACGGACACACAAGCCCCATACATGCATTGCTCCTGGCAGGACGCTGCAAGAATGTGGTGTTCCGCAGCATTCCAAATCATCCTGGATTCAGCTAACGACGCATGTAGTACACGCTGAAAGTGTGAGGGTTCTTGCGTGCAGTGTTTAAATCCATACGCCTTACCTGCAAGGTTCTTAAAGTTGCGAGGTTACGAGTGACTTCATACTTTCCGCTTTTTTGTCACACTCAACGTCGGGCTGTGAAACAATTGACGTTTCCAGTCCCTTCAAAACGTTTTTGACATGCTCGCCCTACACGCCTGCTATTTGAGTATACACATAGCGACATACCCACACAATATTCCAGTCCTTGACTTATGACCTCACTTGGACCACGCACTTGCAGTAGTGGCGCACTTACGACGCTGAAGTTGTTTCTGTCAGACCATCTGCCTGACAATCTGGGCCAACCAACGCTGGAAGGCGCAGCATGAGCCTGCCATGGGTCTCGCTTCAAGTGCTCTGGATATTGATGGCTGTCAGCCTTGCAGATGACACTGACCAAGTTGCGGCGCGACCACTGCGCATCGCTGTTTGCAATTCACAGGACTTTCACTATGGTGAGAGAACAAATTGTGTGCAAAACCTGCCAAACATGCCGAGCATTAAATAGGCCAGGTTCCAGCGGCACGACTGGTAAAGGTCTGTGCCATCTCCTAGTCGGCGACCTGACAGCTTCCATACGTAGAAGTAGATGAACAGTCGAGGGGCCGCAATGCTGATGTGCGCATAGGGTCAACCGCAGCGCGGCTGTGCAGCCTGGTTGTAAGGACCTGGAACGACATTGATGGTTTTGTATACCGCTGCCAGCCATCCCTACCTGCACACGGACTTGTCGGCAATACTCAGTTTGCAGGCTGTGTGCTACGTTGTGTGCAGAGATACTTGCGGGAGTGCTGGAGGTCCTCAAACCTTACAAGTCTGGACTGTCTGTGTACGTTCATCCAGCATCGCGCTCAGCCCAACTTGGCCTTGTGACCTTTTTGGCAGGCAACGGATACAGCGAAACTGATATACTAAAGCTGCCGGGTCACACCGCTGTTCCGCGGTATGATTTGGTCATATTCATCAGTCCCCAGTACAACCATCTGTATGCACAGGTACGTGGGTCGCGCAGTGTGCATGTTTTGGTGTACGACGTGACTTGCTGTTTGCCAATCAGAGAGAGGGGGAGGGGCTCAATGCTTTCACAGCAACTGTGTTGCACACCCAGAGTTGTGTCGCACACCCAGTTGTAGGTCTCCACCTCTCTGTATGTCTGTATGAAAGTGCATGTAATTCTTGCACCAGTCAACCACGATAATCCAAGTGCGGCAGCGGCAGCAGGCAGTTTTGCTGTGCTGGTTGCGACAGCCCTGAGCCAGCCACGTGTAGGTTCGCTATGCGCTTGCACCTTGATCAGTGCAGTCCGCCTCTGGGGTGGGGCCACAAGTCCTCTGCAGCCTACCGCCGCTGGCAGTTCGGTGTGCGACGGTGCGGCGGTCAGCGATAGTCGCTCAGACCCTCACAACACCAGTTTCTGTTACGGTGTGCGTTGACGTGCCTTGCCTGCAGTCCTTCATAAAGCAGAGCAAACCTGCTGCCGTGGTGATGCTCGTACACGACCCGCTGCGGACGCACGGCGCCTCACCCAGCAAGAAGCAGCAGCAAGGGACACCGGCACCCACCGCAGCCCTCCACCGCAACCTTAGCAGCGCTGAAACCGATGGCCTCCACGCCCTGGAGCAGCTCCAGAGCTTCCACTCGAATATGCTGCTGGCGGTGCTATCGCCGCACGTCGTGCGGTACCTCCACAACCGCATGGGCATCGAATCGTTCTGGTGGCTCAGCATCATGCCGTATGGGCAGCAGAGGACCCCCCGCGGCTGTGGCTGCGAACAGCAGGATTTCCAGCAGCAGGACGCAGCATGCTCTAAAAGCAGCTCCGAGACCGTGACATCTGTAACTGTAGAAGCGCCGTTGCCTTATGGCCAGGTGGACAGCGGCGAACCCCTCACAGCTGATCTCATAAGCAGCCCGAAATTCAGCATGGTTGAGCATCTGACGGTATTCCGATCCTACCCAACGCATGACAGCCCTCATGCCGATGCCAACAGCAGCAGAAGCGGTACAAGTGGCGCATCACGGAAGCTCCTGGGCGCTGGGCGTGGCCCTCATGCCGTCACAACCGGGATCAGCCATCAGGATCATTCGTACCGCGGGCTCGAGCTCCCAAGTTACGCTGCTGGCAGCACGGAGTCTGCTGCTCGCTATGGCAGGAGGCAGCTGAGGGGTAACGGCAGCGGCAGAAGCAGAGGGAGAGGCAGCAGTGTGCAAACTGAGGGGGGCCAGAGCAAGGCAATGAAGCCACGCACCTCATCCCGCAAGCCGTACAAACGGGACCCCATCGGTACACTGCTGTTTGGGGCAAGTGGCGTCGCCCCCAGGAGCAACAGGCCCAAGACCAGGCTCAAAAAGCCCCGTACGCAGCAGGTGCTGACAACAAACGCGGCGCCTGTGGACGCGTGTGCGGCTCACGGCAGCGCCCGGCCTGCGGAGTGCGCCAATGGGTTTGTGCTGCAGGGCAAGCTGGACCTGGCGCGGCGCAGCTATCACACGCTTTGGAATCAGCTGCGGAGCCTCAGCGGCGCGGAGCTGGCTCACAACCGCTCGTGGGTGACTGTCCTGGGCGCGAAGCCGCCTCAGGTGAGACAAACCGACAAGCGACATGCACATGGACGGCAAGCGGCCTGCTGCGCAGGAGAGTGGCACCTGACATGCGGGGGCAAATGACGTACGGGGGTGGGTGGGACTGCTGCCGCAAGGGCACTGGGGGTGTACACCCGGAAGAAAGCGTACATTGCTTGGACAGCAGCGTGCGGTAGGGAATGGTGCGAGCTGGGCGGAGAGCGGCGTGCGAGACCGCCCGAGTTCGTGACCGCGTGTTGGGTCATGACTACTGAGTGTGGGGTCTCAGGCCCATGGCAACCCGCAGGGGCAGGGCCACCAAGAATGCCGTCCGTGCGCACACGACTGCTGCATGGTTGCTGCTGCTGCTGCTGAGGTGGTGCATGTCTGACATCATGCGCCACCCCATCTGCTCCAACTGCTCAGATGAGCAATAGCGGCTCATCAGCCCATGGCTGCCCTCCCTTGACACCCATGCATGCATGCAGGCGGCCCTGGATGCATTCCTCAACTCCATCCCGTCAAACCTGCGCAACAGCAGTGCGGTACGCGTCATCCTGGGCCTGCCGTACTGCTCGTACTACGAAACTATCCGAAACTCGGTGGGCCTGCTGACCATGTTTGCCAGCCCCAAGTACTACGAGACCAAGATCAGCAGTACGGTGGTGACGTCACTCATCACGGGGACGCCTGTGGTGGTGAGCCCCCGGGCGCTGACGTCATACACATTCCTGGACGAGGACTCTGTGTATCTGCAGGTGAGGGGTGCCTGCTTGTTTGCATGAGAGAGTCTAGTGCAGAGCCGTTGCGACGATTATGACAGTGACTACATGGCCGCGTGCAGCACCTTGCGATGTGGGCAATACGATAGTGGGAAGACATCCATGAGCAAAGCGCGTGTCGTGCATGCGTGGTTGGTCGCCTGATGAGCGAGCGGTGCGTGACTTGCTGACTTGAAGGAGCCTCACCGGGGCTCGAGGTGCCAAGAATTCGCCTTGAACCATACGAGTAGGGCTGCCCTGCCGCCTAACACACACGCGTATGCACCTGCAAGTTGTTTGCAAGGGTGCTGTGCATATGCTGTATGATGTGGCAGCTGCCAGCCGAGCGCCAGGGTTGTGCTGGACAGGCTGAATAGCAGGCTTGATGCATCGTCGGCTTGTTTGACAAGCACCTGACAGCCTTATGCACACAGTCCATAATGTATGTGCATGTGCACCGCAACCAACCGATCGCAGGGCGACAACGAGACCACGGTTGACGCCATGAAGCGCATCCTGCAGGCCGGGCCCGACCTGTGGCGCGCCAAGCGCGCGGGCGTGCAGCGCGTGGTGGCGCGCATGAACGCGCACAGCGCCGCCGGCATGGCGCAGCTCATCGACATGGTGGCCACGCACAAGCAGGCGCTGCTGGGTCGGGTGAAGCGCGCTGTCTAGCCGCCAATCAGTGCACAACCCACCGCAAACACCCTGCTTGAATGGGTTTCCTCCACCACTGGCTGTATGCGCCGTCTTACGCTCAGCGCACCCCAGATGGCAGGTAATGCTAGGTAGGCAGCAGCTTGGCGGGTGATCAGGGTATGAGGCACAGCCAAATGGCTCAACGTTTGTGATTCCATCTCATCCGTAGCCGATAAGCCGAGTGCAACCTACACCGACGTTAGGTTTACGGAACGTCAGTGTAAGTGAACTGAACGTTTGAATCACCTGTATGAGGCCTGCATCTGAGTATGTGATGATACATGCCAATCTGCTGGCCAAGCCTGCATGTTTGATATCAACTACAACGTCAGCCCGTGTTCGGTACTGGGCTTGGTGGCCTGCACCACCTCCCCGCTATCACATGCCCCATGAAGCCATCAAGTCTGCATGCCCATAACCCAACGCAACATGTGCACCTGTCGCCTCTTTTCCTGCGTAAACGGCTGCCACACCGCCTTCATCATCACTGCACATGTGATTATGTCATGGACCTCTCCAATTGTCGAGCATGCACAGCTGCATTTCATCCCTGTGTCGAGCCGCAGTGCGGGTGTGTCCACGGAGTTTGTCCGTGAGTACCGTCTGAGAGTTAACGCTGTCCCACCAGTCGGCCTTGATGGCATATCAGCATGTTGCCGCTGTGGTGCATGTTGGTGCCCGCTCACCTGATCATCTCCCCGTAAGGTTGCTTTGCATGGCTTGGAGTACAAGTACGAATGCTATTCGCCTGCTTGCCATCCGCATAATCCGCAGGCCACACGCAGTCGTTTCTGCGTTCCATTCCTTACTTCCCATGTTCCTGATGACTGACAGGAATTATTTTCGCCTCTATTGCCCATCCGTAACGTTTGGCGCCCTCGTATGATCTCCCGATGGTCTCGTACTGCCACCGCACAGTGCACAGGGGCACACTCCTGCTCCTGCTGTGCTACTGAACCTGTACCTGGAACCTGATCTTTGTTCTGCGCTACTCCCGTCACGCGTACTGGATCGAACGTGGCGATATCGCCTTATCATCCCTTCAATCTGAGTGTTGAGTCTGTGTGTTCAGTCTGCATGGTTCGTGTGAGGATGGTTGACGGGGAGATTGATGCTATTGTCAGGGATGTCTCTCGCAGGTTTGCAGAAGGCAGAGCAGCAACCAGCGCCGCATGCCGTACTGCAGACAGTACCGCACGCCAGGCGCACTCACCAAACGCCTATGAGCGCCGATGCAACCCATGCATGCATGCATGGGTGTGTCTGCACAGCTCCATGCCGCGGGGAGCTTCAGGCCCTGTGTAAGGTGCGCACAGCCTGGGTGGGCCGATGGTGGTGCTGTGGCGCTTGTTTCATCTCCACAGTCCACAGATGATCATCAGTGCGCCTTCTTGGGGTCGGCAGGCTTCGGTGGCGACAGCACCTTGCCGCGCTGCTTGAGCATGTACAGGTACAGCTGGGGCAAGCCTGCAGCACCACAGAGCGTGTGGGTGTGGGTGGGGTGTTAGGATAAGATTAGACCATGCAGTGTACATACATGGTGTACATATGCATGTGAGTTGTGGATGCGCCTGACAATGGCGAGGTGTCTGGGCT
>BDDA01000386.1:0-14932 GCA_001662385.1 Chlamydomonas asymmetrica | reverse complement strand
GGGAGCGGGGAGCCGGGGGTCATTCACCATGTGCATTTTCTTTCTCCATCGGGTTCGGAGACGACCAACCCTCGGTGCACCAGGGGTTACCAGATCAGTCTACTTGAGCAGCTGCCTGCGGTGCGGCTGACGCCTTCCACGCGCCAGTCGGCCAGCAGAGCATCGTTCCTTCCTGCATTGCGCTTGTTATCGCCTCTACCATCCACTGCAGATGGCATCACCTAGCCGGTCATGCACTAACGGCCTACGGGGCCACCGAACGCAAAGTCGATCATCCAGCACAGCGCTACCTACGTGCCTGACTGACTGGCTGCCCGAGCTGAATGTGATCTCACAGCCTGAGCTTGCACCATGCTGATCGCATGCAAACAATTGCTCAGCCAGCCGCACCTGCTGACAGCTGTGATTGTTGACAAAAGCAACAGGCAATCGCATCATTCCGCTCACCCACCTGGCAGGTAGCTGGCAATGACGAGGATGCACACCACATGGTAGTCAAACGCAAAGTTGATTGCGTTGGGCATGGGGTACGACCACAGCTTGGTGGCCCTGATGGCGGGCAGCGCCAGGTAAGCCATGGTGAGCTCGCTGGCGACCCCCATGGGGTACATGGGGATGAACGCGCTGTACCGCAGCCACGTCAGCGCGTACGGGGGCGCTGCCAACGCGAGCTGCAGGAGGGGAGCAGCCAAGGGAGGTTTCGAGGCCGGGTGCAGGCAGCAGCGGCACGCAGCACATGGAAGACGATGGTGGCGGATTTGCACGCACACCACGATTGTACCGTACATTGAACATGCATGCATGTCGCGCCCTCCATCCAACATCGCCATCAGCCATGTACTCATACAGACCTTGCCTGCCGCGCCCACATGTGCATGTGCTTGCCGCCATGCATCCACTGCAGTCGCTACGCAGAGCGGCAGACTGCCGTGCGACGATCGCGCTTGCCCGCATCGCCCCAGCCTGCCCCAATGCGACACGCTTGCACCCCGCACGAGTGGAGTTCCCGCTCAGCTGGACCGCGAGCGCTGTGATCCCTCTGCCTCACCTTCGCTGCGTAGAAGCCGTAGCGGATGATTTCGGTTGTGCACCAGGCCACCATGAGGGTGATCAGGCTCAGCTGCAGGCGCACGCCCCCGACCTCCGCAAGCGTGATGGCGCCGCGCGTGGTGGGCCCCTGCACGGGCACGATGACGCCCCACAGGATCCACAGCCGCGACGCCACCTGCATGGCTGCGTATGCGGGCGTGTAGCACGCATGACGTCACGCCCACAGTGGGCAGGTGGTACAGCAGCAGGCCGTCATCAACACAGAGCACCACACTCATGCAGCGCGCACGGGCATACAATTCAAATGGTGCAAATGGCAATGGGAAATTGCAGTATGATGGGCGTTGACTGCCTCTGCAGGATTGGGTTGGTGGCCAAGTGCACAAGGGTGGTGGGTAATGTGGAGGGTCTGGAGAGGCGGTTGAGGAACAGGAACAGGAATGGTGTGGTGCTGGGACAGAGATCACATGCAATGCACAGGATGGGCGGTATGGGATGCAATGCATGGCAGGGCGTGAGGGTCCCCATGTGCCCCAGCCATGCACACTGCAGCTTGCCTCAGCAAGTTCGACCTGCTGTTTGGAGCACAGCAGGAGCGATGCCAGCTGCAGCACCACACAACGGCAACACAGCTTGCCTGTAATCAAGACTGGCGAACGCACAAGACCCAGTGCAGCATTGACGACCTCCAGGATGGCCGCCGTCTGTGCAACTTTTAATGGCAGCTCCACAGCCTGTAGGTGCCAGACACACAGACACCATGCCCGAGCGTTACGCCTGGCCATGCCATCCCCTGCGTTGGAACGGTCCAATGTCCAGAAACAGGCTCACCTTCCAAACCTGCTCTGAGCCCCCATGCTCATATACAGTTTTCAACGTTAGGAAGAGGGTCCATGCCCTGCGTCAGCAGCACGAAGCATAGGTGTCAACATAGGTGTCGGGCTGCTTGCATACCCTGAGCAAGGGTTGGGCGCGCAGTCCAAAGCGGTCCAAAGCTGTCAAGGCAGCGACCCAAACGCTTACCACAGCCAGAACAGCGAGACATTGTATGCCAGCAAGTAAAAACCCTGTAGCCAGGTCAGTAAGGGATTAGGTTAGGTTGGCGCCTGTGCGTTTGAATCCAACGTCAGTCAAGCGGGCGCGATCAGCCTACCATCGCGGTTGGGTGCTCTAGAATAGCTGCTCACAGTCAGGGGAATCTCCGGCTATGTACTCGCATAACCCTAGGTAGGCCGGGCAAGACGAAGGCGAAGCGCAGCCTACACCATCACGGTGAATCAAGTGAATCTGCAGGAGGAAAGCTAATCTGCTTAGTGCAACGACGCTGAGGGAAGTGCAGTGCGCGAGTGCGTGCACGCTACCAATCACCCTGCTGTATGATGATGGTAAGCTGCAGATGCCGCGTCGTAGCCCTTGTTGGCCCCCACAATCTGCAATGGCATCGGCAGTGTTCGGGGCCAGTACCGCTGCTGAGAAAGAGCATCGGTGCCCGGTAGCCCACCCTGCATATTGACAAACCACATCCTCCTACACACTGGGCAGACTGCTCATGCATGTGGGTCACACACAGGACGGTCGCGCAACCTAGGAACATGCGCGCTGTGTATGCAGAATTGCAGACCTGAGGATACCAGAATGCATGCTGCTGTTGACGCCAATTGAGGAGCAACTCGGCGGTGTGCTGCGCATCAGAATGCAATGCACAAAGGCTGCATGGCACATTCAGGAGCTCTTGGCCACTGGGCAAGGGAGCTGGCGTTCGCTGGTGATGATTGATCACCGCTGACCTCACATCAGGCGGGGGCGCGTTGCACAAGGGATGGGGCACTTGGCAGGGAAGATACCGGGTTGCTGAGGCGACGCCGATTTGTACATTGCCTTTCGTCAAGGCTTGAGGCAAAGAGCGCAGTACAAACAATGCAACATGCATGACTGGGGACGAGGGAGGACGAAATGCTGAAGCGCAACAGTCAAAAGCTGCCGCCATCATGTTACCTGTCAGTCTCTTGCTCAACAGCTACATCAGGGCAAACAGCGCAAACTGCCGGGCTGGTGCCACACTACGGCCGGCCAATGCTGAGGCCACCTGGATGGGCACAGGTAACGGATGGTTCATGTACGCATCCGGATAGGCGCCTGGATCAATGCCAACCCGAAGCCGATCCTGGATTGACCACCAGATCGACCACCCACGCCATTGACGCCCATCATGGCACGTGTGAATGCAAAGCATGGGTGGGCTCTGCAAACCCCCTGATCCAGCCCTGATCCAATTCACATGTGAACCACCGCAACTAGGCAGCCCATGGTCCAAGCGTACGCAGCTCCGCACGATGCCTGGCCCCAAAACGAGCCCTCCCTTGCACAGGCATTGGCTACAAGCCCCCATAAAGTCGAGTTCTGTTGGCTGGCAGTCGCCAGTGTTCTTTCCCGCCAGGCGCAGTGCCTCTGCTGCCTGTCTGGTCTACTGCAGTGCTGCATCACCGTATGTATATGTCAGGACAACAGTTTGTACAATCCCAAAACACCACCTAGCTGTTCAACTTTGCACAATGTCTGCTCAATTCAGGTATCACGTATTTCTGCCTTTCTGGAAACCACGCCGCCAGCTACCTAGCTCCACAGGGCGACGTCATTGAGGTCCTCTCGTGGGTTCACGCCGCCAAACACAAGCATGCGCTGCTGTAGCGGTGCCCCGTGTGTCCCGCCCGCGCCGTTTGCTTGGACAGCAGCCGCAGCAGCGGGGATGGGGATGGCGACCGCGCTGTGCGCAAAGCGGACGGCGGGCACGCTGCCACTCTTGTCGGCGCCTCGTGGGCCCCTGCGCAGGAGCTCAATCTCCAGCGTGCGTGTGTCAATCTTGAGCACGTCACCCTCGGCAGACTCTCCTGCACGCATGCGTCACACGCGCATGAATGCACCATGTGAGCAACAGAGCAAGTACACATCAACACGTCCCACACAGCACATGCCCTGGCATGCACGCAAGACGTCAAGAGCTTTGCCACAATGATTGCAGTAACCGGAGCAATGCCCGCTGAATATGTGTGAATTAGTCCGCCTCGCATTGGAGGGGCAGCCGGTTATGATGGGCGTGTGATCTGTAAAACACAAGCGCGGCGATGTGCGTGCACTGTCGTGCACAACTGCATGCATTGCGCGCGTTGGGAGTGCTCCAGGTACCTGAGTAGCCGCCGTATATGAGGACCGCGCCGTTGCCAGCAGCCCCGGAGCCACCGCTAGCGGTATCTGCGGCACCGCTGCCGCCGTCCGGCCCCGGCAAAGGCGCCGCGCTGGCGCCGGCAGCCTCTGAGATGCCATTGACAGCCGTGACTGGCGGGCCACCCGTGTCGCCGGGCGGGGACGTAGATGCCGGCTCCGAGACCCTGCCGCCGGCGCTGGGGGTGCTGGCGGCTGCGCTGGCGCTGCCGGCGCCGCTTGAGGTGGCGGCGGGTGCGGAAGCGGCCGGGGGCGCAGGCAAGGCAGGCGGCGCGAGCAGCACCGCGCTGTGCGCGCAGCGGCTGAAGGGCGTGGGCTCCACCGCCACCCACGTCATCTCTCCCACGTCAAGGATTGCAGCGTCGCAGAAGATCCTGCAGGCAGCAAGCCGGGAGCTCACCTCACCTCACACAATAGTGCAAGTAGTACAACATACTTACATACAGGCTGGTGAAGGCAGGTGAGTGGCACAGCAGCCCGATCGTGGGCCGGGCCCGTACCAGGAGAGGCCAACGGGCCAACGGGCCCCAGCTGGTTGGGGTCAACGCACTGAAAGTTTGCGGGTGGCAACAGTGCACTTCCCTTGCCACCAAAACGTAACACAGTGGCTTCGGCCTGATGCGACGTCCCCCCTTTTGCGTTAGCCCAGCCCGCGTTTGCTCACTTGTACTCGGCGCCTCGTCCGCCAAACACGAGCATGCGCGTGGCGTCGATCATCGTCCCTGTGTGCATTTCCCGGCCTGGAGGCGGCGTGCCGGATATGATGGGCTGAGACCAGCTGCCGTTTGCGGGGTTGAAGATCCACACGTCAGACAGGGCGCCGCCCTGCATGCCTGCGCCGCCATACACAAGCTGCACACGGCACCGATGCACCGATGCATGCAAGCATCAGGCCAAGCCCAAGTCAAGGGGGTCATAAGGTCATCCATCCTGTGTCTGAGGTGTTGCACCAAACGCAGGCCACACTTCCCACCCCACGAACACAGCAATACACCCTGCATGTGCCGCTGCCATGCTGCGCTGGGCATTTGCTCACAGCCATGAACCATCAGCCCACTCACCAAGCAAGACCCGGCCAGGCAGCCGGCACAGTGTGAATGCCTGGGTGGTGGCGATCCGCCTTCAACCTGTAGCAAGCCATAATCGGAGATATTCAATCACCATGATGTTCAATCACCATGATGAGCACGAGTACATTTGCAGCGGATGCATTCGTGGTGTCCCTGGAGCACTATTCCATTACAGCATGCGGACGCAGTCAACATGGAGTGAAGGGACAGGCAGCTGGCCAGGTTGAGCCCACGAATGTTACGGCAGGTTGCAAGTGGCGCCTCAGGATTCATCACCTTGGCGTCACGCCAGTGCCATGTTTTGGGGTCGAGGACTTTGACGTCATTGAAGCACACGCCCGTCACAGGCTCCTGCCCAGAGAATACAGGCAACAGCATGGGCCCACCGTCACCCTCATGGCATGCATGGAAGCATGGGGCACATGGTTCAGATGCCGCAGAATGCTTGCTTGGGATTCCGTGACATATCTGAATCTAGCACGTGCCCCAGACCTTCAAGCACGCGCTGACACGACCTCAGGTAAGACAGCCGCACGGAAGGAAGCTGCTGAGAAGCTCATCTGTAGTGTCTGCTGACGCTCACACCACACGCAGGCAGCTTTCGACTGTGCTGCACGAGCATGGCATCAGTGGCCCCAAGCGCCTCACCTGACCCCCAAATAGGTACACAACACCGTCGATGAGTGTCAAAGTAGATGCTGACCGCGGTGGAAGCTGACACCTGTAATAACCACACAACACGCAGAAGTCCTCAGCCTGTTGAGTGTGTACGTGCTGACGCTGACTTGCAGGCATGCAAAACCCTGGCTGCGCACGGTGTGCAGGGGCAACGCCCTCCTCACGACAGGCTGCGCAGCTACTGCTGGCCTTCAGCTGTTTGCAGCAAATTCCCTTCTGACCGCTCACCCTGGCTCCACAGTCGGCGAAATGCGCGTCCAGTTGAAGGCATCATTTGCTACGGACGCCGATGCACACGTGGCCGAAGGAACAGGGTACAAAGCACCAGAGTATACGTTATAGCCAGCAAGGCAGGCAACACGTTGAAGTGATGTGGGTCTTGGCTGCACAGGTTGCGATGGAGGCCACTAATGGGCCTCACATCCGTGTTTCTCACCGACAGAAGAGAAACGTCAAGTCGGCCTGTGATGACTAGATTGCGGCACGTACCTGTTTCCAGCGCCCATAGATCGTTGAAGGCTAGTGGTGTTCTGTCAGCCCCTCCAAAAACCAGGACTTTAGTGCCTACTGCCACGCTTGCATGTGCTCCCCTGGGAGCAGGAGCTAACCCATCAACCTGAAGGGTCAACAGAGCCATAAGTCAGGTCAGCAGGTCATGTATGTCTGGGTGCTCTGTAAATGCACGCCTTGTCATATGCACTTCAGCTGAACGACGCTTTCTGGACACGTAACTTGCTTGGCCATCACTGCATGTCAGGGATGCGTGCGAGCGCACACACGCACTGCCCACCTGCTGGAGAGTCCATTGGCTCATAGCTGTATACGCTGATAGTACAAATATGAGAGGTTGGGGCAAAGTGCGGCTCTACATGGGCACGCTGCAGAAGCGCAGATGATCTCAGCCTAAATGGTCTCGGCCAGGCGCACAGGTACGTGGTCCGAAACAACGCAAAAGCACCTCAGGAGGACTGCGGATGGCTTTATTCAATGCTCCAGCTCGTGACGTGAACCAGGTCAAGTGCACAGAGCCCAGGGTCGTTGCTGGATGCCGCAATGTGAAGTAATGTGAAGTGCCTGCAGCCATGTACCGCCCTGCGTCGCTTGGGCGGGGTCGGGAACGGGGTACACTCATTAGCAGGTGACCAGGAATTATTTTGGTTATTCATCTTCTTGCACAGTTTGCCTCTGCTCCAACTTGGTGCACGTTCAAGCGTTACGATAGTGAGACTTTGACCCAAGTTTTAGCGTGCACCAAAGTGACTTCAATAATTACACATACCTGCAATACCTTCTATAGGCACACAACTTGCAGCTCGCACTACGAATGAGCTGCACAAAAGACTGGGTGCGCATGACTCAGATGTCTTAAGCGCACCTGAGCGAGTCGCAGGACAGCGTGCAGTGAGCGGCGATGCCGCCGGGACAGGATGGCCCCAAGGGCAGGGGCGAGCTGCCAGTGCCAGAATCTCCAGTGTGGCTACCTTCTTTGGCTCAGACAGGGGGCAGGGCAGGCTCCCCAAAAAACCTTGGCGGGTTCACGCTGCCGAAAGCCAAGACAATTCCAGTGCCAACAAGCTTCAAGAGCGGGCAGGAGCTTTTCTCAGCAAGCACACTTCCTGCATTGGAGCAGCTGGACCTTATTGGGTCCAGGCATAGGAAGGTGCGCCGCGCTAGTCATCCTCCCGCATGTGCGTGTCCGTGGCAACACGACTCCCGGTGTGGCATAACACGAGCCAGTTACAATCATGAGTTGTTGCAAGACTGTATCTTTATACCTACTGATCTCAATTGCTTATGATACTGGCTGGTACCTGCCGACCTGTGTTCACGCGTAACACACTTTGGTGCTTCATGGACCTTTCAGCCTTCAAATGTGCCAAAGCTCCCAAGCCTGGGAAAGCAGCAGCAGTCATCTCAGCGTGCGTTTCAGCCTAACCATGTTAAGGCATCCGCCAAGCCTGAGCGGAGCGGTGCGGAGGGCGAACCCAACGATGACGAAGGTGGGTGTTGGTGTCAACACAAACCCGGACTGTAATTACAGGTCCACTGTCGGTGAAATTGTTACCCTAAGAATCAGCTGCATTACGTGGCTACCATGCACAGCGCCACGGTCCTCGTGCGCTGCAAATTGGACCCGTAATGGCAACAGCGTTGAGCGAACTACCAGGCAAACCATATGCCACCCCTGGTTGCCCTGTGCTGCGCGGATCGTGTGCCGTATGCAAGGGTCAAAGCACATCCCGCATGCGGATTTCACTGGCATGGCAGCCGTCCTGCCGCACAGGGAATCGTGCTGTCGTGCTGAGTGATGCAGCATGCCAAACCATGCTGAATGTCGTGCTCGCTCGCCCGGATTGCCTCGCCTCCATTGCTGCGCTTAAGCCAACAAGCTGGCACGTGCCGTGCCATGCTGTGCTGTGCGCAGAGGAGTCGTCGGACGACGAGTCCTCGCCGCGTGCGGGGCCCGAGGAGAGCGAGGTGGTAGAGGGGCCGCTGGTGTCGTTCGAAGACGCACACTACGACCCTGACCTCATCCCGGGCCTGGTCACTGGCGATGACGTGATCGAGTTCTATGGCAAATACGGCCAGGACTCCGCGGTGAAATTCTTCTACTGCGTCAGGTCAGCACACAGGGCGTACCGGGCCTGGCTCGCCCTCAGGCGTGGAACGGGCTGGCTTTGCGTTACCGGCAGGCCGCAGCGTGCTTCTGCAGGATTATCGGTGGTTGATGGGGGACTCCATGGGCTTTGCGAGGTGGCGGAGAAGCAAGCCTAGGCCACGGATGCTGGATCGCATCACCCATGCTACGTGCGCTTCGGGCGTCACGGTCAGCGGAGCCTATCATTACAACAGCAACAGCAGCAGCAACAGCAGCAGCAGCATGCATTGTGCAGCTGCGCGGTTGCGGGGTGTGAGCAGCCACAGGTCACACCTGAGAACATACTACGTGGTGGGATTGCATTGCCGGTGGCTCACCAGTAAATGGGTGGAAAGCTTCATGGAGCACACGCATCGCCACACGCTCACCGCCCTCACACGCAATTTGCCAACGCACCACCACACGCAGGGCGCCGGAGGCAAAGCGGTTCCGCCCGTATGACCTGTTGGTGGTGCCACGCACCAAGGTCGGACTGGAGTACTTCACAGTGTCGGCCACGGGCGTCATGCGCGTGCGCAAGGGCGTGCAGGTGTGTGCGTGCACGCAGCGACACATGCACACTGCACGGCCCAACGGCAATCACACTGCATAGCCCCACGGGCGCGTCTTTCTGGCGCACAGGGAGCGGTAGCCTAGGAGGAGGGCAACAGACCGCCGCATGCCCGAGCTGCAGGCTTGTGGAACGGAACCACCTGCTTCGTGAACGCCTTGTGTGCCTTTCACGGACGATCCGTCCCCTGCATCTGATAATGGTGTTGTACAAGCCGAGCATGGATGCAAGATTGCGAAAGCCCGAATGCAAATGGTGGGACGCCGCTTGGTACCAGTATATGTTGTCGTCATCTCCCGTGTAGGCGGAGTTTACGCCGCTGGCCGAGTGGGTGCGCGAGCGCACGCTCTTCGACCTCATCAGCTCCATCGGCTTCTTCAAAAACTACCTCACCGGCCGCAGCTTCGGGCGCTGGCACAAGGCCGTGCGCCAGAAGAACTTCCAGCGCGTGCGCAGCGTGATCGACTCCTCGCTGTTCCTGGCCAAGCCCACGTTCCTGCCGTCGCTCCAGGAGATCGTGGCAGCGGTCGCCGAGATACGCTCGCTGCCGTTTGCGTCGGCGCAGCCCTCGCACCTGTACACGCTCCCGGAGTATGCGGAGCTTCAGGTACCAAGATGTTTGCCGCCCCATCTCCCTCACACGCACACACACTGCATACGCACACTGCACGGCCCCACGGACGGCATACTGCATGGACCCACGGGAAGTAAACAACTTGAACACACACGCACCAACAAACTCTCCCACGCCACACGCAGGTGCACATACAATCTCCTACCTGTGACTGAGAGCAACCACGGCTGCAGCGGCTGCCTCGAATAATCTGTTTTTTGGTTGAGCATAGCTGTGTTGCGGGTCGTTGGTATGGTACTATGGTAGGCATGAAGCACAGCCCTGACATGTCGGGGCATGCATGCAGCTATACTCTGCCAATCTGCCATGGGTATGCCAGTGCACGCCAGGTTCCCTGCACCGACATGAATCACATGATGCATGCATGCATCGCGTGGTGTGCGTGACGCGCGGGCGCGATCATGCAGATGGCGACGCGCGAGCACAAGGCGCGTCCGGGCCTGGAGGCTGTGGTGGACAAGGTGCAGCGCGTGCTGGAGGCGGTGTGCCGCGAGGTGCAGCGCCAGGCGCGCCTGTACCAGGAGTCGGTGCGCGACCAGACGGAGCTGGAGGACACCACGGGCGTGGAGCTGGTGCAGGGCCGCTCCGCCGGCCGAGCGCGCCCCATGATGCAGGCAAGCGAACCTTTACATGCTTATAAATCATCTGGGTAGAGCGTAGGCCGTTTAGCCGGCACGCTCCTGATGTAAGATAACGTGACTTTGCATACTTGTATAGCCAGAGCCCAGTCGCACATCTGCAGATGCAGGCGGTGGAGTTGTGCGGTAGATCGGTGTTACGCCACTCACGCATTTTGCACACATTGCATCATCTGTGCAGCATTTCCTGCGCAGCATTCCTATGCGCTGAGTGGTGCTGTGATGGTCATGGTCTTTCCTCACCCCACAGGTCAAACAGGAGAAGATTGAGCGCCACAAAAACTTCCGGCGCGTCATGACCGAGGTCACCATGCTCGGCTCGTTCGTACGCCTGGCGGACTACCTGTTTGTGGAGGGTAAGCGGCGGCGGCTTGGGGAACGACCCTGCTGGCGCATCAGCCCACCACTCACACAAGCCATGCAGCCCATCCTTGAAAAAATAGCTTGTCAGAGAGCGAAGGATCACAACCTGGCATGCAAATGTGCACACTGCACAGGCAGGTGCACACCGCATTCAACATATCATGCTCAGTTGCATCAGGGGCGTGCGTCAGCGAACGGCCCGTGCTGTCCCAGGTGGGGACCGGGAGACACACCGCATGGAACACGTCGGCATACTGCTGTGTGTATTGAGGTAACGACTGCTTTGCATAATTGCATGTTCTCCACTCGCTTGCTTGATCCAGGCGTGATTGAGCGTGCCGTGACCACCACTGAGGAGCTGCTCAACCAGCTGTCGAACGCCAACGCAGCCACCGCAGCCGCCAACGCCTCCACAGCCTCCGCCCTAGCCACCTCTACCTCCATCTCAGCAGCAGGCTCAGGCGCTGCCGCCGCGGCCGCCGCAGCTGCGGCTGCAGCAGCAGCGGCAGCCTCTGCAGCGGAGAAGCAGGCCAAGGGCGTGTTCACGACCACCATCTCGTTCCTGCCCAGCTCAATCGCGTTTGCACCAGACGAGTCCAACGTGCTATCCGAGATGCAGAGCGTGATAGAGGGAGTGGTCAACGTCACGCAGCAGGCACCACGCCTGCTTTTCATGCGGGCGTTTGCGCAGGTGCGTGCGTCTGTGGCCGGGCATAGGCGGCCCCAACACCCATCTAAACAGCTGTTTGACTTGCCATCCCTGCCCTGATCTACCTCCGATTGATTTGCGTGTACAGTACATGTGAGTCGTCTAGTCATGGATGCAACGTGACGTGTTGTGTCGCCTGCAGTACTTTGAGGGCAAGCCCTCGGGCCTCAACCCGGTGTCCATCATCCGCTCGACGCCGCGGTTTGTGACGCTGCGCTCCGGCATCAACGACACCATCCTTGCGGACTTCTCGTCGGCGCGCGAATACGTCAAGGTACGTCTGTAAACGTGAACCCTAGCTGCAAATGTCAATTGCACAGTCGCAAAAACACCGATCCGCAATGCAAACAAGGTCAAGAGGTGTGATGGGTAGCGATGCAAAAATGCAACGCAGAGGATGCTGAATGCGCGTTTTTTAATGTATGGTGCAACCTGTTCCTTGCGCTCGCATGCAGGTGTTTGAGACGTACCGTCAGATGTACGAGTTTGGCCGCACGTTCAGCTACGATGACTACAGCTCCCGGCCCAAGTCGCTGAGGGAGATTCGCCGCGACATGCACCGCCAGCGCGAGTGGCGTAACGAGCTGGAGCGCATGAAGATCAGCAACGTGAGTGAAGATCACCACATGCATGCATGCTGTGCATGACTGCGCTCACAGGCGTGGATGGAACGCGGTCGGTCACAAGCCCACCGCCAGTATTGTGACACTTTCCATCTACAAGCATGTGAATGCGATGGAGAGAACATACCTGTGGGCTGTGCATCGAGTTGAATCACTTTATACCTGTGCATGGTGCAGCTGCGTGATGCACTGTGCGGCCTGGGCTGGAAAGCTCCATATACAGCGACGTGTTATCACTTATGTTACATCAGGAGCGTGTCGGCCAAACGGCCCATGCTCCCCTCAGATGGGGTCCAGGCAACCAGAAGAGGCTCAGCAACCTAGGCACATGAGATGCAGCAACGTGTGCCTGACTAGATCTCTTGCGCTGCTTGCTGCCGTCGCGCCCTGCCAACCGCCGTGCGACCTACCCTGCAGGTGGTGGGCTGCCTGTACGTGGACTCCAAGCCGCTGCGTAACGACCTGCTGCCCATCACGGCATCCACCCTGGACAACATCAAGCAGCTGCTGCTGCAGATGGCACGCGACACATGCGCGCAGGTGAGGGCAGGGAATCATGCTGTGGCCCGGCAGACCGCCATAGGCGTAACTGCCATACCCTCCTGATGACTAGACCTGCAGTGGGACAGTTTTGATCTCCGCAACTAAGGCTTGAGAGGGTTGGTCTCACGCCAAGTGCTTGCATGAGCGTGATGAGTGTGATGCATGCTACCGGCCCCTGCATTGGTGCACACGTGCGCAGGTGCTGGAGGACGTTCGGCAGCGCATCCTGCTGCTGCAGGCGCGGCCCACAGCGCTGGACGAGTTCATGGCGTACCAGGTGCGGCAGCAATGCACCTGCATGCACGTTTTGTTCACGTCTGCTGCTTGAATCCACCACCGCTTTCGCCTCACATGCTCTCCACGCTTTTAACTTCCTCCCCTTCATGCATTGTGCGAGCCTAGCAGCCGTATTGCCACGCTGCCATCATGTGGCACCATGCGAGAGACTGCCTGCTGCCTGTTCATCCCACGCTCTACTGCTGTATGATGCATCACTCTACTGCTGTGCTGTGCTGTGTTTCTCCTTGCACCTTGGTGCCGTGCAGGTAATGCACGCCAAGCAGGTGGAGAGCAAGAAGACGGTGCTGGCGGCGGGCGCCCAGGTGGATGACATGTACGACATGCTGGCGGCGTACGACCAGAAGGTCCAGACCAAGGACAGCGTGCAGCACGATGACCTGCGCGAGAGCGTACAGGTGGGGCTGCCTGCTCCTGCGCCGCTGCTCACCACAACGCTGTTGCCTGACCGGTTTCTGGGTGGCTTGGGAGTTGGGGTCGTGCCGTTCAGACTGAAGGGAACTGCGGCCTGTGTGTGATGGGCATGTCAGTGCATTAGGTGACAACCCTTCGCTCAACGGCTTGCCCAAGACCTTGGTTGCATATGGAATCCCGTGTGGCATGTTCCCTGTATGTCCGAAGCGTTTGAGTTCTCCCGAAGTCCTTTTCCTGCAGACACAAGTGTGGCAAGCGTTGACCTGAGTGTATGCGGCGTTGTCCCTGCAGCAATTCGTGGCTGACCTGACGACCGGCAAGGAGTTCATCGCCGACCACAAGGCGTCCCAGATCGGCAACCTGGTGACCGACGTGGCCAACGTGAATGACGAGATCACGGGCATCATGACCAACCTGCACACCGGGGACTACGTCAACCCTGACGCAGACGCAGAGGTGGTGCTCGGTGACCTGGAGCAGGTGCGCTCGCGTGCATGGCTGTATGTCTGTCGCGGCTCTGGCTCTGCTCGCTGCATGGCATCGTGCATGTGTGCTTGCAATTATACATGGACCCTATGGCTCACACCGACGCCTGCCTTGCGCTGTTTTCGTGATTCATATGCAATGTTCATGTACCTGGCTGGACCAAAATCAACATGCTCTGCCCTTGCATCTCACGTGCAGGTGCTGGGCAGGCTTGCCACCCTCAACACAGCAACTGAGACCTACAAGGAGTACCAGGTGGGGCTGCGCTAATCGAGTGATGTATGTGTGTAGATAAAGCACCAGCACCGGACCGGCCTTGCAGGGCTCCGTGGCGATCGCGCATTGAAAGTGTCAAGGGGCACTTGACCGCTAGCTTGCAGCGAACGGCCGCCACCGTCCCTACAACATAGGCCCTGGTATAGGAAGGGTTGGAGGGAGGCCTGACCAGAGTTTGTTTGTATGTGCCTCTCTGCTGCGCCCTTGCAGACGCTCTTCGACATGGAGGAGGACAACTTCAGCAACCTGCAGGCGGCTGAGAAGGAGGCCAACGCCAAGTATCAGGTGGGCAAAACACCCACGCCTGCCTTGCGTGCAGCATGAGTCCTGCCATCCTCGCTCAGTGGGACTTGCATGCAATGTTGCTAACCAGGTCCCCGTGCCTCTGGTCGTCAATTGCGCACATGCTCAATTGCTCATGTGTAGCGAGGAGTTCTCTCCTCTTAGAGCATGCGCCTTATCGAATAGGATTGATGGGCTCCCGAGGCCCTTGGGATTTCAGGGTGTTCCCAAGTATTTATGTTAAGGTACGATTTACCTCGTTACACTCCTCCCCACCTAGCTGCGAGAGTCCCTGCGAGCATGTACTCCACTCTGAGAGCCTAAGGGATCGCTTACCCTCAATCCGATTCTCAGGGGCGAGGACACGGGCCTCAGGGAGAACACGGGCTCCCATGTACTGCTCTTTATAGGTTGCTCTTTTACCGTCAGTCTAGGGGATCT
>BDDA01000385.1:98848-109166 GCA_001662385.1 Chlamydomonas asymmetrica | reverse complement strand
TTTTTTTTTTTTTTTCAAGCAGAAGACGGCATACGAGATGGGATCATATACTTGTGAGATTGGTTCCTTGACTCAACATCTGGTCGCCTTGCAGGTTATCGGGGATGGCATGCACATGTGGGCCATGTTGTGGACCCGGAGTCGCTAGTCGGTGGTGGCCAAGTGATTCATGGGTTGTGCGATCATCCTGTGCCCAATCACGCCGGTGTGAGCATGCGACACGTTGTGACAAGAATACAAGATGCTTGCCATCTGACTTGCTGCTGCTGCTGCTGCTGCTGCTGGTCCATGTTGTGTATCGATGCCGATGACTCATGTCGCACAGGCGGGCGCAGAGGCGGTGGTGGCGCTGCTGCTGCAGGGTGTGGTGGCTAAAGTTGACGTATGGGGCGCGGGGCCGCCCGCCTCAGCCCAGCGCGACTTATGGTGGCAGCGCAACATGCAGGTGGGGCTGGCCTGGCTCGCCCGAGCTTTCACTTGCAATGTCATGGACTCCCTGTAATGTAATGGGACTCTGTGACATTGTGGTAGCCTCGCACACATGGCACCAGCCGTTTGCACTTTGCAGTGTATGGGTTCAGCATGCGGGACTCCTCCCTCCCCACGGCTGTTGCGACTTCACTCCCTTCGGTACTGATAGCCGTTGTGCCGCTCGTCGTGTGCAGGCGAGCGGTGTTGGTGCAAAGCTGAGCCCTCCGCGGGGGCGACCCCCATTGGAGGAGGTGAAAGCAAAGTGCGCCGAACAACTGGCGGTGCTGGAGGCAGGCTTTGCGCCCCCGCAGCGGCTGGCTTACAGTCCTGCTGCTGCTGTGGCTGCTGCTGTGGCTGCTGCCGGTGTGCCTGCGCGGTTGCCAGCTGCTGCAGCGGACATACGCGCACGTCCCACCGCTGGCGGTAACAAGCCACTGCCTACTGCGCGTGGTGGTGTGTTGGGCTTGCTGCTCAAACTGGAGGTGAGGACGCAATAAGCGAATTACAGTTGGCATGGCATACTGGGTCAGCCACCAGACAGTGATAACTGAGCTGCCGAAGGCATCACGCAACTGGTGGGCAAGGATGTGTAGGGGGGCGCACACATTGATCAACGATGTCCGGCCTTCAGTTACTGGCATCCAATGTGGTGTCACTCTTGAGGGAACAGGTTTGTGGAGGCTCTAGAAACACCTGGCCAGAAAGGCAGCACTGCTCCCTCGCACACAGACAGAGAGAACAGGCATTGTCACGCCGCAGACAGCCCAACAGGGGATTCATGCAATGGGTCAATCGCGCGCGCTGCCCTGCCCTGGTACCCCTGCGGTGCTCCTGGAGAAGCGCGCCCTCTTCGCTCTTACAGTGCACCTGCCTCACATACCACACTGCTGCCTCGTGTTTGTATGTGTGTGGTCTTGCCCACCCGGACTGTCGGCTGCAGGAGGGTCTGCTGGACGCTCTGTCGCTGGACGCGTTGGAGCCCGCAACCTTCGGCCAGTCACTGCTGCACTTTCTGGCACACCACGACGACCTGGCAATACGCTTCGAGGCGCTGTGTGCGGCACAGACGGGCCAGAAGCAGCAGCGGGATGCAGCGCCAGCAGGTAGTCCTGCTGACGCTGACGCTGCTGCTGACACCCTCACGGCTGCAGCAGCTATGTCGGAGGATGTCAGTGCCGCTGTCTTGGCGGTGTGCCGGCAACATGTAGAAGGGCAGCAGCGGCCCGGCAGGCCCCCTGGCAGCCGCCCCGACAGCGCTGCTGTCATGCAAGCCCTGCAGGAGGGTCTTGCAGGGCTGTCACGAGTTGAGCAGCAGGTGCGCGCCGCGCTGCTCAGCGCAGCTGACCACACAGCAACAGCAGCAGCCACGCCCTCACCCACACCCGCTCCTTCCTCCTCCTCAGCACAAGTATTTGGCTCTGCCCGTGTGGTGAAGCAGCAGGGCAGGGGGCAGCCGGCGGCGTTCAGCTTGCTGCAGTTCCTGGATGCACCACAGGACGCGCTTGCCAAACAAGGGAATGCAACGGCCCAAGATGGCAGCAGGACGGCGGAGGAGGAGGTATCAGCAGCAGCACGGCAGGCGCTGCTGCAGCTGTGTGTGTCCACACTTGCCAGCCAGGGCCTCCAGCAGAACCAGCCAGCATCCTCCGAGCACGTAGCATCAGCGGCAGGCGCCGTTGATGCCGGCGGCGGCAAGGAGGCGGGCGCTGCCGGTGGCGGTGGTGATGGCTGGAGGGATGCTGGTGATGGTGGCGCTGCGGCTGCGCAGGCCGAGGAGGAGCGTGAGCGTAACCTGTGGAGCGCACGCGCCGGCGGAGTGACCGCGCAGGAGGTCCGGCGCTTCTGCATACAGGTACGGCTGACTAGCCTCGGGGGGCCAGCAGGCACAGCGCTGCAACGTGGAGCTGAAAGGGAAAAGCATAAGGCCGGTGCCTGCGCTGCCGCGGCATCAATGCTCAGGTGCCTGTGTTTGAACGCTGTGCTGTGCCTGCTCCGCTTCGTTGCTCACCTGCTGCCCTGCACCCGTGCGGCACCTACTTATAGGGCGTTGCACGGTAAGGTGCTGGCACGTGCGATGTGTGAACAGTGGGTGGTGTTACTTGCGGTGTGCGTTTGCCTGCTGCGCTGCGCAGGCGCTGGCGGCGGCGCCGGAGAGCCTCTCATCAGACGCCGACCCGCACGCCCAGTACGATGCGGTGGCGGCGGCTGCCTGCGCTCAGTTTGGTGCTGCGTCCATTCACGACCTCCTGCCACGACACCTCCTCACACGCCCGGTGCCAGGCGCTGCGCCTGCTGGGGCGACATCCGCAACTGCAGGCTCATCATCCGGGCAGCTGCAGCACCCGGTGCAGCGCTTGCTGCAAGCGGCAGGGCCGAAGCATGCCGCAGTGGCTGGCAACGCTGCCTTTAGTGCTGTGGGTGATGACAAGGGCGAGGAGGAGGATCAAGCAGCTGATGGCGAGTCATGGGGGCCCCATCAAGGCGCGCTATATGCTCATGCGCTGCTCCTGGCGGACCCTGCGGTTGCCTCGAATGCAGCTGGCTTGGCAGCCCGCACGGCAGCATTGGCTGGCTCGGGCAGCGTATGTGTGCCTTCAGGGGGGTCCTTCAATGCGGCTGGAAGCCTGACGTTGAGCCATGAGAGCCACTCGTCGCCTGTCACGGTTGTGTGCGCGGGCGGCGGCGGCAGCGCAGGCGCGCGTGGCATCACCGTCGTCGCAGACGGCGCTACACGCGTGGAGGACGTAGCGCAGGTGGGTGAGGCGAACACACACATTGTTCCCATCATCACGCATACACACACTGCATGACACCATCCATGAATGGCCTGATTGGCCAAGTGATGTAAAGTCAACCACACACTGCATGGCCACACGGGAACCAAGTATTTCCTAGCACGCACGCACGACAGGTTCGATGGTCTGATGCAGCACTCGTGTGCATGATGGTGCCGTTCATGAGGGAACATCCAGAGCTGCATTCCGCAGTCAACCCCTGCGCTGAGATACACAAGACGCTGGTCTCATATGCAATCTGATATGCAATTGATACGTTGAAATGTGCCTGATGCTTGCCAACCTGGAGCAACGCACGATGCACAAGTTCACTTTGCTTGCATCGATGCCAGATTCTCCAACGGGCGTGGTGTGCATGCACAGGCCGTGGGTGCGTTGGACGCTAGGCGCGCAGTCGCGGCGCTGCTGGGCCTGGTGGCGTCACACGGCGGCCTGGCGCACCTGCCGATGGAGCTCCTGGCACTGGCGGTGACCAGCGCGGCCAGGAGCGCTGCGCCTGCAGCCGCTGATGCGGCAGCAGCAGCAGGCCAGCCCGGGGTGCAGGACCCCGTCTTGCAGTACGTTTGTGAGGTGGCGCTGCTGGTTCCGGAGCCATTCTTGTACTGCAAGCAACTGCTGCAGCTCCTCCTGTCTGATGCCATCATCGCATCAGGTTCGACGGTTTCCATCCAGGAAGAAGCGAAACCGGCAACGGGATTGCTCCAGGGGGGTGCAATGGCATCAGCGCTTGCATACGCACAGCAGCTGCCCCTGCAGCCGCTGGCGGCAGCGCTGCTGACACGCCTGGCAGCGGTTGGCAGCGTGATGGGCTGCTGGGCCGCTGCTGGCCAGCAGGCTGCGCTCATCCAGCAGGCCCTGCAGGAGCTGACGACACGCAGCTCCAGGCCTCAGGCACAGGCACCGCCGCATGCTGCGGTGAGCGCTCCCCTGTCAACAGGCCCAACTCAGCCATCAACGGGCGCGGATTCCACCCCTCGTGGTCCGAGTCTGGGAGGTGGAGGTGTTGATCATAACGATGAGGGTGAGGGTGAGGATGAGATCTTGTTTGTGCCCACCACACTCAGCAGGACGGCAGCAGCAGCCCGCATGGCTGCAGCTAGCAGCCGCAAGGCGGGTACTGCCATCACTCCTCCGCATCCTGCAGACAATGGCGTGCCTGCAGCTCGGACGCCCGCTGCTGCTGCTGCTGCTGCCGCCCCTGATGTCCATCAGCAGCAGCAGCAGCGGCAGCATGTGGACGAGGCGCATGCGCGTGCAGTGATAGAGTCCATTCGCCAGCGGGAGTTTGGCGTGGGCGTGGCGGCGGCGCCCGAGGTGGCGGCGGTGCTGGCGGCGCAGGGCGCGCGGCTGCAGCGTGCGCTGGAGCGGCTGGCGGCTGACCTGTACAGCAGCCGCGTGCACCTGCTGTTGGAGCTGGTGCAGAACGCGGACGACTGCAGGCAAGATGATGCCCCGTCATCGAACGAGGGGAGAGGCATGCTGCGGATGTTGTGTATGACTGCGTTTGGGGTTGGCGTGACTGCTTTGTTGCCAGTATTGCCATGGCGACCAAGGCTGCATGGCTTTTGGTTCGGTACGTCGGCCTCATCAGGTCGGCCCCGGCATTATTTGTTGGACTTGACGTATGCAACGCATTCGCTCAACAACGTTGTGAGCAACCGCCACATGTAGGTGGTGGATTTCCAATTGCAACCACAATTGCAAACAACTACGGTAGTGGCTGCTTGCGCTTGTTGCTTGTTGTATGGTCCAGCTGCGACATGACTGGGGCGCTCCCAGACCACGCCGGTGAGCCTGTGCGCCGCTGACGCTCGTGGCTGCTCGCAGGTACGGCGCTGACGTGGTGCCAACGCTGGGCCTGTGGGTGGGCCCCAGCGGCATTGCCGTGGCCAGCAACGAGCTGGGCTTCAGCGAGCGTGACGTGCGTGCCCTGTGTGACGTCGGCGCTTCCACCAAGGACACCGCCACTGCCGCACACAAGGCCAAGGCCAAGGCCTTTGAGGAGGGTAGAGACGGTGGAGACGGCAGCAGCACTGGAGGCATTGGTGGAAAGGCGGCGGCGGACGTCCCTGTGCAGCGTGAGGCGACGACGGGCGAGAAGGGGATCGGCTTCAAGAGCGTGTTTGCGATATGCGACACGCCGCACGTTGCGTCCAACGGCTACAGCTTCTACTTTGACGCTCAGGTCGGTGCAGCGGGTGACGGCCTCGCAGCCGTTCCGCCCCTGTGAAACCAGGCCCAGGCTGATTTTCTGTTGATTGAGCAAAGCAGCGCAGTGTTCCCCCCGAACAGATACATTGCAACAGTGTTTGTGTGATGCTGATCCGGCTTTGTGGTTCCAGGCATTTAGGAGCTTCAATCTGCGCTCCGAGGTTCTGTGGTGGTTTACTTTGTGCGCGCTGTTGGCTCGTTGGTGAGCTCGCAGGACCCCAGCGGTTTGGGCTACGTGCTACCGCACTGGGACCCCGCCGCCACCGCCGCCACCGCCGTAGCCTCCGTGCTGCCCGCCGCGACAGCCCTGCCTGCTGCAGCCGCAGTCAGGGGTGGTGCAGCAAGCCTTGAGCAGCAGCAGCAGCAGAAGCTGGCGCCAGGTACCGTGTCAGCCGGAGGGGTGATGGGTGATGCCGTGGCGGCTCCTGCTGGCTGGAACACCTACATCTGGCTGCCGCTGTCCGGCCGCCTGCGCGGTGGCGCCGGTGGTGGTGCGGCCCCAGCCGCGCTTGGACCCACCAGCGCCAGCAACAGCCCCGCTTGGCAGGAGCTGGCCATGCAGATGGTGAGGAGGGCAGAGGCAGGGGGAGAGGCACGGGGAGAGGCATGAGAGGCACGGGGAGAGGCAGGGGGAGGCATGCGCATGTGCAGTGCAGAGGCTCCCACGGTGCTTGCGCTTGCGTTGAGGGTAGGGGCAGGCGCTTACAGCTTTCAAGTGCACACGCCTCTGCCCTCGTGCAGGAGGGCATTTGCGCACCGGGCACACTGTCACATCGCACACTGCACTCCGCACCCTGACCTGTTTGCGTCTGTTACGACCCTGGTACGAATCACCTTCAAGCGGGGGTATATGCCAATTACTTACAGGGGGTATGCCAATTACTTACAGGGCACCGCTGTGTTTGTTAAGTGCTAAAGCAACGCACGCACGTGCCGGCCATGCAGGTGTGTGAGGCTCAGCCCTCCCTGCTTCTGTTCCTGAGGCGCCTGCAGCGGCTGGTGGTGGTGGATGCGCTGACGGGGCAGCGCCACACGCTGGCGCGCTCAGAGCTGGCGGGAGGCATCTGCGAGGTGAGCGCCGCGCCCTGGCATGCCCCTCCGACTGCACAGCAAGCCCTCGGCAAGAGGAGCTCGTGTTCTGGTGTTCTAATCCTGTGGTCTTCTATGTTCGTGTTGTGGTGTTTGCGCCTGCCTTCCGCAAGGCATACGCCCTTTGCCCAGCAGCAGCAGGCTGCAACATGAGCTTCCCAGCAGCAGCAGCATCACATACGACCCAGCAGCCAGGGTTCTGTGCTGTCGCTCTGCATAGGTCCACACGGCAGGTTCAGCATGCGTCACTGTGTGTGCTGAACCTGCCGTGTTGACCTATGTCAAGCGACAGCACAGAACCGTGGCTGCTGGGTCGTATGTAATGCTGCTGCTGCTGGAGTTGCAGCCTGCTGCTGCTGGACAAAGGGCGGACGGTGCTGCTGTTGCCACCGTCTGGGATACACAGTGAAAGTCAAATACCTCGTTACATCAAAGCTCGATCAGTGTGTGTGTGCATGTCACCTAACAAATGAGGCATGAAAGCCAGGCCCCTGGCCCTAGTGACAGTGTTCGGCTTTGCCTGAGAGCGGCTGAGCGAGCGCCTATTTATACACGCGGTAAAATAGGAAGCCAAAAGCGAATGCCAAGGATCCAAATGCCTGCATGCAACTATCCAAACTCGAAGGGCAAGGCGCTGCACTACTCTTGCTGTCTTGCATCAACTGTAATACGGCCAGACCAACGCAAAAAGACCACCCGCGGCATTCAGCCTGACAGGCAGCAACATGGGGCAACCGCTGGCCTGCTGCCTTGAACATGTCCGAGCACCTACTGCGTACTGCTATATGAACTGCTGTGTGTGCACATTGCTTTGGTGGCATGCAGATCTCCTGGCAAGTTGACCCGCTCCGTAACAGCCAGCCAGGCAGCGGCAGCAGCGACCAGCCAGGCAGCGGCAGCAGCGGTGCCGGCAGCATCCGCCGGGTGGTGCGCTGGCTGCGCGGCAGCGCCCGCATTGAGCGCCCGCCGCTCTCCCGCAGGCCCGGAGCGCCGCTCGCAGCCACCGCTGTGCAGGTGGCGCTGCCCCTCCCGGAACCACCATCTGTGGCTGGCAGTGCACAGGCACACAGTGCGTTAGATGAGGTGACCACTGAGCAGCAGCCACTGCAGCAGCAGCAGCAGCACGAGTGCCACGTGTATGCCACGCTGCCTCTGCGGGCTTGCGGCCTGCCGTTTGAGCTGCAGGGGGAGTGGCTGGTGCCATCCTCAAGGGAAGACGTGCTGGCTCACGAGCCGTGGAACCAGCTGCTGCGCACGCAGGTGAGCGCGCAGACAGGCCTGGTCAAGCATGCACATTTGATTATGGCTGTAGGTTGGTATGTGTCTTGTTTTGGGTCTTGGTCACTGCGTGCGGCACTCTGTCAACTCCCACAGACGCCACCGGACGCTGCTGGCATTCCCAGGCCGTCACTCGGTCCAGGCCAGGAACGCGTTGTGCGTTGGGCACCTGCAATGTGCACAGTGGCACGCAACCTTCGTTTGCCGAGCCAGGGCATTAGCAGTGGTTATGGTACCGGAACATGCATGGCAGCCCCAACGTAACGATTGACGCTGTTGCATGCTGCCCTGCAGGTGCCTGCTGCCGTCATGGCAGCGCTGGATGCCATCAAGGCTTGCACCACGAGCACCAACCTTAACAGCAGCAGCGGTCAGCAGCTGGCAGCGCTGGCGCAGGGCGGCTGGCTGCGCTTCCTGCCGCCCCCGCCCAGCGCCGATGGCGCGTTCATCCCGCCATCGCCTGCCGCCAAGTCGCTCACTGCCACCTCCTCCAGCGCTCTGGCGGCATCCGGCAGCAGCATGGGCTTTGGCGGCGCTACTGTCCCCACGCCGTTCGTTCGGCCGGTCGTGCCTGCCCTGTACGCGCAGCTGCGGTCGTCACCGTGCATTGCCACCCTTGATGGTACCTGGGTGCGGCCTAATCAGGCGCTGCTGGCCTCCGCAGAGGCCATCGCGGTGCTGCCGGAGGACGTACTGCATGCTGCTACAGGCCTGCGGTACGCAGCGGTACAGCAGCAGCAGGGCGCGGTACACCCCGGTGTGCTGCAGGGCCTGGGCCTGGCGCAGCTCACCCCGCAGCTGCTGGTGTCTGTCCTGGCATCACCTCTGGGCTGCCGGCTGGTGAAAACGCCTGTGCCCATCAGCAGCGGCGCTCCAGCAGGGCGGAAGGGTGCCGAGCAGGAGGGTGGTGTTGCGGCACGCGCATGGCGCTTGCTGGCACTGCTGGAGAGCCTGTTTGAGCAACACGAGGTGGGTGTGCGACACGTGGGGTGTGGCGTACGCGTGGCAATTGCACGTGTGGGAGAACTGGGAATTGCTGCTTGTGGTACGCCAAGAAGTGTATGACTGCAGCAGGGGTGTTGGCTTTGCAGTTGTGTCATGGTATGCCGCTCACATCGAATGCATTTCTGTGTGCATGACATCATACCAAAAGTTTCGCTGCACATGAGGGAAGCAGGGGTTGTATGACCGTGTTGTAATTGCTCATCCATCACAACCGCCTGAACGTCTGCCACTGTGGTGTTGTAGCGGCCCACAAGTTCATGCAAACTCACGCAGCAGATTGATGCAGCATGTATTTGTCCATTGTTTTGCGTTGTGCAGGCTGGGTTGTTGTGGACGTCGTCCGCTGGCATGGGCGGCGGCGGCGCCGGCAGCATCCGGGAGGCGCTGCGGCGCCTGCAGCGCATTCCGCTCATGCCTTCCACCACCACCACCACCGGCGCCGCCACCGCCAACCCTACCGCTAGCGATCATGCCACCAACCAGGCGCATGCAGCAGCACCAGCGCCAGATGCGTGGCCAGAGAAGCTGCTTCCGGCGTCCAGCATCTTCCTTCCGCCCTCCCTTGACATGTCAGCGCTTGAGGATGCAGCATGCGGCCGACCAGGGCGTACTGACGTGACGCGCGTGGGTGGCCCTGGCGATTCTGCGGGTGCGGATTGCGACCGCACCACCACTGATGATGACGAGGAGGAAAGCGCTGGCGCAGACAACAGCCGGCCTGATGATGCGCTAGGTGCACCTGCTGGCCCCAGCTGGCGGGGCCAAGGCAGCAGCAGCGCCGCTGGCGGAGTGCTTGGCGAGGGTGCATTCACATATGGCTTTGAGGCACGCCTGCCCCTGCTGGACACATCAGGTGCGCCTGGGTGTGCTGCGTTTCAACTGGTCCCCCCACCTTCTCCACCACACATGAGCAGCTCACAATTCCCAACTTGGTTATGGCACGGTTTGTACCATGTCCTGCTTGCTGCAATTTTGCGGATGTGTTGCTTTTTACGTTGTCGCTCGGGCACTGCACGGGTGTGATGCCTCTGCATGCGCAGGTGTGTGGCTCATCAGGTCCAGGGAGACGCGCAGGCGGGCGCTGCGGGCGGCGGTGCGCCTGGGCATCAAGTCGCTGCACCCCGCTCAGGTCATTGAGCGCTGCGTGCTGCCGGCGCTCAGGGAAACGGCGGACGCGCACTGGCAGGTACGGTACAGCCTGCGCCATGGTACCGATAGCACGCTTGCAGCATGACGCAAATACGCATTGCCTGGTCTTGCCTATCTGTCAAATGCCAAGCTGGTTTGACCGCCCTCTGCTTCTGACTGGGTTTGGTAGAGCACGATGCCATGCCCTCTGCCAGTATGCGGGCAAACCATGCAGCGTGCTGCACCACGACACCTGCTACTCGCCAACCCTCTGAAGCTCTCAGAAGCTCAAAAGATGAATGACAAATGCATTTCTACCCCGCTCCTCCAGACGTCACCGT
>BDDA01000385.1:60729-81804 GCA_001662385.1 Chlamydomonas asymmetrica | reverse complement strand
GGGGGGGGGGGGGACAAGAGAATTGCATGTAATTCTCTGAGATGCGATGCTGCACACGATGCTGCACCCGGCAGACAAATCGTGCCTGTGTGCTGTGATGATGTAACGCAGGCATCAGGGCAGCCAGCGCAGCGCACAGACTTGCTTTTGTGTGTGGTGGCAGACTAGCCATGCAACAGGCCCAGCCACCGCCCAGGCAGGCAGGAAGGCATCCACGTGCTTGCTGCGCAGCTATGCGTGCGTGCAGCCGGATGCATATGAGCAAGCAACCGGCCGGCTGCAGCTCTCATGACAGCAGGCATATACGCTATGTGCAGTGTCAGTGTCAGCGTCAGGGTGCATGCCTGTGGCATCATGAGCGTTGCGTTGAGCGCCGCCGCCGCCGCCAGGCCATAGTACGCCTGACCCAGCTGGTGGTTGACCGCCGCCACGTGGAACTGAACCATACCCTCCGTCTCGTCTATCGTGCGGTCGTTGAAGTCCTCCGGCATCTGCACCGCCAGCCAGCCAGCCAGGCAGGCAGCCAGGTGTTGGTGTTGGGTGGTGGTGGTGGTTGAGTGCACCGGCTCCGCTTTGGCCCGGATGGGACACAACTCCTAGAACACGCGCTGCAGTGCCAATGCCAGGTACGGATACAAGGGCGCAGAACAAGTGCCGCAGAATCACCCGCCAGTAACACGCCTGGGCACACCACCACGCTGCAGTACTCCACCACCCTGCAGTACTCCACCACCCTGCAGTACTCCACCACCCTGCAGTACTCCACCACCCTGCAGTACACCACCACCCTGCAGTACTCCACCACCCTGCAGTACACCACCACCCTGCAGTACACCACCACCCTGCAGTACTCCACCGCATACTGTGCCTCGCTGCGCATGTTGGACGTGTGTCACAAGGCGGACTGCTCACTTGCCTGCAGGTGATCTAGGTCCATGGTGAGGAGGATTCGTACTGCGTTGTAGTACTCTGGCGGATCTTGGTACCTGCCCATCTCACGCATGGCCTGCCTGGTGCGGGGCATCATGACGTGATGGGATAGCGTGGGGCAAGGGGGTACAGCAATTGGGCATCCATGTCAGGCCAGCAGCAGCATGCCACTACCGCACACGCGCGTTGTGCCAAGCGCCAAGCGCCAATCATTGGCAGGCCCACCACCATACGGGGCAGGGTGTGGTGGCCCCAAGAGGTTACAAAGAGCACACGAATGAGACCGACCAAGCGGCGTGCCTCATGCACCCTCTCAGTCTGAGCGGCGAGGCCTGTGTGGAAGGCGCGGGCAGCGTCCTAGCCAGGCTGAGGGGGCGCGCCGCACCGCTTGTTCTCAAACGTGTCGCCCAGCCAGGTGAGGTGCACCGCGCGTGCTGCGTCCTTGACGGCCTGCAGCTCACCCGCACACATGCACACGCACACCACGCACGCCATTGCGAAGTACGTCAGCGAGCGAGAGTGCGTGTGCAGTGACTCCAGGATGGCTGCATGGTCTTCTGACTTTACACGCACCCGCCCCGCGTTCCTTCACCCCGCGTCTCCAGCTTGGCGACAAACCGCCCCTTGGTTGACGAAAGACCCCTTGGTGCACATGCCCATTCATTCAACCTTTTTCAATCTCAAACCAGTCGACCTGAAACCCCTGCAGCCAAGCGCCCTCAGCACCCCACCGCCTCACCTCTGGCAGCCTTCCCACGAAGTATCCGTAGCCATTGGTGAAGCGTGTGGCGGGCAGCATGGAGTAGCGCAGCGCAGGCATGTGCGCGGCGCCGATCAGGATGGGGTAGCGGCTCTCGTCGTCCTCCCTGCGGCCCGCCACAGCACAGCACAGCACAGCACAGCACAGCGCGGCACAGCATGAGTGCATGACCCCGCCAGGCAGATGGCAGATGGCCATTGGGTGTGCTTGCCAGTAGTTGGACCGAACAAAACAGATTTGCATGAATGAAAGCGGCCGTGCATACCGGCAGCGCTGGTGCCTGCGGTTGAGTTCACACGTGCAAATACATGCACACACACGCGCACTCGACACGCCTGAGGGCATGTGTTTGTGCATGCGTTTGCATAGGTGTGGGTGCGTGACTGCCTGACTGACTGGTCCCAGCCACCCACCCACCAGTCGGGGAAGGGGCCCGTCTGCGCGTGTGACGCGTATCTGCCGCGCAGCAGCTCGTTCAGCGCAGTCTGGTCGCTCCACATGCCCTTGCTGCGGTTGGTGGCGCCCTCCCAGCTGGCCCACAGGTCCATGAACGCACACGACACTGCGCTGTGCCGTATCCAGTACAGCCCTGCGACCAGCGTGGGCGGCAAACGGCATGCCCCAGCTCAAGTCGTGCGCTCCAGCTGAAGTCGCGGATTTGCACGCGGCATGCATGTGCCGTGCTGACGCACAAAGTGCGTTGCCAAAGCGTCACAAAGCGCCCCACAAGGCGTACTGGGCTAAGACAGCGCCACATAACGCAGCAGCTTCTGGCAGGACTGCCACACGGCTGCGTGGCTTGCCGTACTGGCGTTTCAGCCACAGTTTGAGTCTGGTTGCTAGGCCCTGCCTGTGTTGAACTCCACCATGGGGTGGACGATCCGCTCAAACAGCAGCCCCGCCTGCTTGTTGGTGGAGCTTGTCTGGTCGGAGCTGAGGACTAGCGATACGTTGGCCGAACCGAAGGCACCAGACGCCAAAGCCTGGAGCTCCGGTAGCGGGTTGCTCAGCCACACCAGGTCTGCAGGTGCAAGCGCAGCACACGAGGTGAGGACGCCCCCCGGTCAAAGTGCAAGCTGATCGCAGGAGTTGACCGCGAGTCGATCGGAAATGCAGACAAGAGCTTGGGCGCGGTGTCCTGTATGCCTCATGTAATCGTGTTGCAAGTACTGCGGCGCTGTTCACTGTTGCAGCAACTCACCAGTATCAGACCACAGGACGTGGACGCCAAACTGCAGCACCGCACGAGCAACTTTGACCTTGGCCCAGACAACTTTGCGCCAGTGGGCATCGCCATGCAAAAAGGTCTTGGCACCTGAGCACATAACAACAGCAGCAGCACATGCTCAGAAAGCTGGTTACAGCACAGCTGTCCGCACAGGAGGGAGCGCGTGTCAAACCTGCCTGATGCGTCGAAGTCATAAGCTATCACGTCAGGTGTGGCTCTGAAGCAGTGGTGGTGGCCTGCACCAGCTGCGCTGAGGATGAGCTGTGAGGCCACAGTGTCAAGCGCGACAAGCGCCCCATAATCGATACCCGCAGCTTTAAGGTTTGCAATAAATGATGCGCCCCACAGCGCGAACCCAGCTTTGTCAAACGCTGCCACTAGCACAGTGTTGCACTTATGGTTAGCTACGCGTCGAATACTGCTTCGTGACAGGGCTTGGCAAACTGTGCCTGCTTCGCTTGCAGCGCCATGCTGCCCAGGTGCGTTGCTGGCGGGGTCGTGCTGCCCAGCTGCACGCTGATGAAGGAGCACCAGCTGAGTACCGTAGTGGAGCACCAGATATGCAGTAAGAGCAGCACAGGCGCTAGCAAGTGCACTGCTGAGACGCCGCCGGTGAGGGTTAGTGGACATGCAGGGTTGAGCCCCGCAGTTACAAAAGTGTTACAAGCCCACAGGAATATCTACTCGACATAGGTTTTTGAACATGTTATATGGTCGCAATTCTGCCACCTGTCACCAAGTGCCAGCAGGCGTCTGTGACTCTGCGCCCGCCCCGAAATCGCCATGTATGCTGCATGGTGCTGGGCCGCATGCGTTTGCGCTGCGGCGGTGTGCCCAACGAGCTTTCCACTCACCCAAGCCACAGGCTTTGCCGGTGGCATTGATGCCTCCCCATGCATGTGCTGTACATCAACGAATCGACTTGCCATCATATGGCTTTGCAGGGCCGGACGCACCAGGAGTGCCATGCGCCAAATGCCGCTAAATGCATGACGTGAGCCCACAAGCACATAGGCAGCAGATAGCAATGGGTATAACCTTGTGGTTGCCTTCAGCAGGGCAATGGACAGAAGAATGCGGCTGCGCAGCGCCGTGACATGCAACGAAAAGTGCGACGCAGTGTTGGCTCTCTCGAGCGCAGTGCACGTGAGGGAACAGGGCTTGAGCGAGACTACGTATGCCTGCATAGTGAAGAATGGGGGGGAGCCGCTAATGAAAGTGTGCGGGCTGGGTGGATGTGACAGGCAAAGCGGGGCCGCAAGTGCCACTCTCAGACCAAGAGCAGGCCATCACCACTGAAACAATCACCAGTACGGTATCCACCCACGATAATTGTTGGAAGCGCATGGCCGTGGCATCCAGCGCAGGAACGGAAGTGCGGTGCAGCAAAGGACTCGAACGCGCGTGTGCAAGGTGAAGCGGTGTGCAAGCGGACAGGCCCACAGTGGGACAGGCCCCACTAAGCGTTATGCTCTTGACCTTGACACGCATCTCCAATTATGGTATGGTAGCTTCCCCCCTCCCGTGCGCACAAAACAAATTACAAAACAGGCTTGCGACAGCAGTCCGATTCGCCATCCAAATGGGGTTGTTTATTGTTCATGCAGTTGATTAGCCGGCATGCGACATCAGCAGATCAACCCTGCAGGGAGAGGTGGCTGACCCGCTCCCCGGTTGATAGGAGTATGAAAAGGCATGCGTTTGCCCGTCGCAAGAGCCAACCGCAGCTGAGCTGAGCTGGGTTGGCTTAAAGCCAAGCGCTAGAGCTTACGCTGACTCCCGGTAGCAGCTCAACGTGTGGGGCCAGGCCAGGTGGCTGGTCGTCGATTGCGTTTATGGATGCCCATGCAGGCCCGATCAAACAAACACAGGCACCAACAGCGCCCCGCACAATACCCTAGTCGTACCATTAGCCACGCTCCTTCAGCACGCTAGTCGCAGCGCCAAGCCTTGAAGGTGTGCGTGGGGGTGTGCCCCCGACGCTGCATGCCAAGGCAAGGCAAGCAAGCCCAGACCGGCAGCGCCTACCACACATGAGCTTGCTGTGCGATGTTCCGTGCGTCCTGGAACACCCTACGTATTACGGTAATGAAGGCCAATGTGGCGCCCGAGCCTGGTCCGCGCTTGCTCAGCATCGCCGTCGGTGTTCAGGCCATACGCCAGGAGGAGGCGGTTGACCTTGTGGGGGGGCAGGTTGACGAAATCCATTTTGTTGTCGGGAAAGTCTTCGGGGATCTCGCCGTCCAAGCCCCTGAGTCGCTCCAACTTGCTATCCCAAGCCTCAAGCAGGTTGAACATACGGGACTCCGACCACGACAACTTGATTGCCACAGCGTCCAACTGCTCCTGCATGGCCTGCTGCTGCTGTTGGAGTGCGTCCGGCGTCTCCTGCATGGCAAGCTGATGCTGCTGCATGGCCTCTTGCACCGCCTGCTGCACCGCTTGCTGCATGGCAAGCTGCTGCTGCTGCATGGCCTCTTGCACTGCCTGCTGCACTGCCTGCTGTATGGCAGCCAGCTGTTGCACCGCGGCGTGCTGCTGTGCCGCCACCTGGGTGCCTGGTGCCCCCAAGCTAGCGAGACTGTGAGTGGCAGCGTCCGCCGGGGTCTCACCGCAAGGTGGGAGAGAGATTGCGTCCATGGCCCTGGCAGGCCCTGACAGCCACCACCGCCACCACCGTCACCTGCACGCGCCCCCATCACACAACATGCATCGACAGACCACAAGGCGGACAGTCGAATCGAGCACGCACACGCCAAACGTTCACCATCCATGGTAGAACGATCCTGCAGACTGCAGTACTGCTTTGCTGCCATCCGCATTCAACTGTTGTTCAACCCATGCGGGTACCAAGCGGGTTGCGCCACGGGCGCCGCGCAGTCAGCAGGTGGCATTGCGGCGCCTTGAGCACACCAGCTGCAACCCAAAGCACGTTATACTGCAGCACCCTCTGTCATGGCGTGCCGCACTCTGTGTGAAGGATGGACTTTGTTGCTAAACACGGTAGGACAGGGTAGGACTAAGGACGGCAGGCACAGCCAGCTGCACAAGGATGCAGGCCAGGCATGAACGTAAGGCCACAAGAACTGCGTGCAGCGTAGTAGCATACACAGCCATCGTTTTAGGCTGGTGCAGCTAGTGCTCAGGCAAGCGATATTGTGAGTCTGAGTTCTCACGTTGCAAGCTTGGTCGCATCATCAGTTCCCTGATGCATGCATGCAGTGTTGGTGCAGTGCCGCTGCCTCAAGGAGTTGCCAAGCGGATATCCACGTGCTGCAGATATGCACATATAGCCTCCGACTTAGCCACACCTGTCTCAAGAGCAGAACGGCTGTCTCGGTGGTCCAAGGTGACACGCTCGTAATACGCTCGTTCAGTGATGCTTCGCCACGGCGTACGCCTGGTCAGGCACAGCACAAGGTCAAGAGCCTTTAGGAGTGTTATAGACGAAACGGAATAAGAGCCAGGGCTATAGAGAGCAGCAGGGTGAAACTTCACAAGACGACACGGCTACCTTCAACGTTCCTTCTCACACAGTTGAAGGACCGGACGGGTCCTTCGCTTCACTGTCAAACAGCGGTTACACTTTGAACATAAGGTTTGGCTCAAAGCTTCATTCACATGTTTGCCATGTTGGATGCGGATTGGGCGTGATGTGGCAACCGCTTAGTACAGTCAGTACAGGTTTCAGAAACCCCGGGCAGGAAGAGGCCTCCAGTCAGGGAAGTAGGTAACAAACTATCATTGAGCTCGCAGAAAGGTGGCTGGACAGCGGAGTTCCTGCATTCCAAAGCTGGCAACGGCCACGTGTACAACGTACCCCGTGTTTCAGGCTGGAGCAGCAGAATCCACACACGCGCTCCAGCCTCTGGTCAGACCTGCAAGCGCTTGGACCAGCGCAGCCCCAGGATGCCCATGCCCAGACTAACACTTGTCCTGTGCTGGGATAAAAGCACATGTTGTCCTGTGCCCAGACAAAAGCACATGCTCCGTGTCCCGCCTCTGTGTTCAGCCCGTTTCGCGCCTCATCCGTGACCAGCACCACCCGAGTGGAGCGCGCCTGAATGCACTCGGGCTAGTGCATGCATGCTGCATCCATACAGCCGCATGCATGCGCTCCGCGGGTCTGCAGGTGCGCAGCCCTGAGTGGTGGGATGTGAGGGCCTGTGAGGAGGAACCGCAAGTGAAGGGGCGTCATGGCATCTCAATGCTGGCTTCTTTGCACCTACACTGTCACACTTGGAATGCCATGTGAACGTGCTGCATGCCTGTTAATTTACCTTCATACGGCTGTGCTTTGCAGCGTCTCAGAGTGATGCATATCACTGATGTCTGCATGCGGATCAGCTCCACCACGCAACTGGACGCACCGCTGGAAGGCTGTTGCATGGTTGGATGTTTTGCTCGCACCGCCGCACCAGCGTGTCAAACAAGGTGATGGCATGCTCCAGCTACGCAGGGCAGGGGCACCTCCTGGTCTCTAAGCATGGGCAGGGTGCACCTCTGAGCATGCATCTGTCAGGTGCAGCAAAACTGACGACGACCCACTGAGCTCGTTGCACAGCTCACCTCTTGGCCTACCTGCGTTGTGCTTCTGCGCGCACGCAACACGCCGCCCACTTGCCGCTGCCTGGCCCGCCCGGGGCATCGCTCGCCCGCCCGCCCTTCCGCCCACCGTCATGACACTCTGCATGCCATCATCATGCCATCCATGCATGCACACGTGGGAGTCTAAAAAAACAGGGAAGGGGCACGCCATAATGCGCGCTGAGGCCACTGCAAAAGATAGGTCATTGCAAGGTTGTATGTGCAGCACCAAACACAGTCTCGCTGTCTGTCGGCTTTGCCTCCAAGCCCCTCATGGAGAAGCAGCATGATTGGTGCTCCTGTTGCCACTGACGAACCATGTGGTTGGTATTCTCCCTTGCCTGGATGGTTTCTGCATGATCAGTGTTGGGGCCTCATACACGCGTGGTGGGGCCTCGTGCGCCCACCTTGCTCCTCAACATTGCCTAGGTAGCTGGTGGTGGTGGTACTCCCGCGTGGCCACTTTACTTTTGAATGAGGGGCAGCTTAGCTTAGTGGGCAGGCTATGGCAGTCCTAGGTCTGCTGGTTTAGGTCCTTACGCGCACATGTCCATCCCCCTGCCCTCCATGTCACAGCGGTGTGCTGCACCTGCTATTCCCAGGCATGCACTGTTTTGCTTTGCTTGAGCTGAGCCTGGCCAGCCCCTGGGGCTGCAGCTTGCCTTCATTCAAGCCACATCACGCTGCAATCCCTGCTTGGAACAGGCATGCGCACGAGGACAGCGCCTGGCCCCCCGTAGCCGTGCGGTATGTGGCGATGGCAGGCGTGCTGCTGTTGGGCTGGCCAGAGCTTGCTGTGCAATTGTGTATGTGTGACTGTCTGCAGCCTGTGCTGGACAAGGACTTATGTGGCAGGCTTCCACAACGGTGAGCACTGCCAGCCTACAGCCAGTGCATCCAGGTTGCAAACTTGTAAGCATGAAGCTTTCTTGCCATACCTACCGAAGCAGTCCTGCTGGCTTGGCTAATCCTCAAACCTCTGGTCAATGGTAACCATGCCCGTGCATGCCTAACCATGCCCGCATCACCCCTAATCAGAGGGCGCATGGTCAACATTGTTCATGTACTGACGTACGGTCAAGCGGGCTTACGCGAAAATGCTTGCACATGCATAGCTGCGTTTGACTCATGGTTTGCTTAGCGTAGCAGTCAGCCGTGCCCAGTTGTTTCGTGTTTGCGCGGCAAAGCACCATGGTGAGCGAGAATGCTCGTTCGAACTGCATGCTCAGGAGGATGGATTGGAGGGCAGGGCAGCATTGCGTGGTGGGCAACCCCCACACATCAATGTAAGGGGTCAGGTGGTCAGCTTGAATCAGCTCAGCGCACAGGAAACTCACAGGCGGATCTGTTTTGACTTGACTTGGCTTGACAGAGTACAGCAGCTGGCCTGCTGTTTTCACATGCACAGCTCGGTGCATTTGTCGCCCTGTGGACCATACGCATTGCATATTTGCATGCCATTTGACCAACGACGCTCTATGTGGTCGGTGTGTTGGTGGCCAACAGGCAGGCATCCTACACACTGTGACCCTGCCAGTTGCCCCCCAGTGCCAATCCTGGCAGTTCGGTCAGTTTTGCACTGTGAGTTGCATACGCATGCCTGTTCAGCGCGTGTGGTGAAACCTCATGCCAGTAGTGCCAGTTGCCACCCCTTTCAACGCTGCCCATACTTGTGGACGAATGCAAGCAAGAGCAGTGCGCATGGGCACCTGGGCAACACTGTGACCATTCCTAGGCAGTGCCTTCCATGCAACCAGCAATCGAACCGCCTCCCCGTTGCCTGCAGCGGTGACGGGGCTGCCTGATGGTATTGCGCAGCGAGGGTTTTCACTTGAGCATACGGCTACATGGGGTGCAACCGCGCAAGATGCTGTCAAGACTGCCATGCAGCACGAATTCCGGCATCAGGGAACGTAGGATCACAAAAAAATGAGACAACATAACTGTATACAGCATCGCGTGAGCTCAGTCGAGCTTGATAAACCAAGTCACGCCCTGCTGCATGTCGCCACGCCTTACACAACGGCAGGTAAGTCGTGTAACGTATGCAGCATTGTTCGGAGGATAGTTATGTTCCTGCTGGGCAGGCTCCAGCCATGGATCCGTCCAAGCATCTTCCAGTTCTGGCCGGTGCAGCGGGCGATCGAGCGCTCGGTGGATGGGTGTAGTGGGGGCGGGGGGGCCGGCGGGCGCCTGCACCCCCTCAACTTGCATGCTCTGCTGCTGCTTTTGCGTACAGTGATTTTGCAAAATGATCTTTTTGCAGTGGTGATTGATTCCATCCATCTGGGCGCCCACCGCACCAAATACCGATGCCACCCTCTTCGTGGCTTAACGCGGCGCCGTAATACAGTAAATGCAGGCATCGTCTGCGTCCTCCACGTTGCTATGAGACCTTGTACGTGCTTGCCGGTCTATTGTAAGCAGTGTCCGGCTCCCTATATTAGGTTTGGGTTGCCGAAATGGTGACATGCAATCGACAGTCGACATGCAATCATGCATGCGGAGCGCGGACGAAGGCATGCATAGGTTCTTCACACTTGGTGACAGCAGTGCCGTGACCACAAAGGGACATAGTATCCACCAAATTATTTGAACGTCCACGATGCGTGTGTCGTTTTGTGCCGTGCTGTTTTTTGCTAGCCAGTCGACGACCCCCATGTACAGAATCCTGCGGCCTCCTCGTTCCGTCAAGGCCCTCTTTGCTCAGAGACATAACTTGAGTTCATATTACAGGTTTGGTTTACCTCAAAAATACTGAACCTGTACCTTCGATTCCACACCCTCCAGTGCGAAATGGTAAAACCCTTACCACCACCACCACCCGATTATTTCCAACATCCCTCCGCGATTTTTTGTGTAGCCTGTAGACATAACACTACTCAGCCATTCCAGGAAATGATTTCCCACAAACCAGCCAGCCCTTGATCTCTGCTCAGCTCAGTTTGTTGTCCAAGCAGCAACTGTAGTCAGAAGTAAGACAGGTTTCACTCCGTGGATGCTGCACTGTGCGTTCGACGGATACTGAAGCTCCAACGCAAGCTGGGCAACTGCTTTCGCCATGGGCTGCTTGAACAGCAAGGTGGAGCAGTATGCCGTTCGGGCAGATGAGGCGTCCGAGGCTAATTATGCTGCACCCACGACAGCGTTCAAGAGCAAGCCAGGAGCCTGCGATGGACCCTATTCAACATCATCCTCCAACTACACAGCCCAGTCTGCTGCATCCCCACAGCATTCCAGCGTTCATCAAGACGCCGAGCAGGCAGGGACGCGCCGAGCCGGAGCACAAGCGTATGATACCTCAGCAAGTGCCTCCGGCAGGCTGGCTCTTTTGAATGCCCTGATGCGGCCCCCTCCAACCCGACGCGCAAGGTTCGTTCTCTAAGTCGCTTGCACGTGTTGCATCATGTCATGTGGCTTGTGAAGGGGCCACTCACAGCCGCTGGGTACCCTTTGATAAACGCCACACAGGCCACACAAAACCTGCCTAATTGTGTGGTATAGAAGTTTGGAGTGCTTCCACACAGCATCGCTTTCTTTCTTTGTTATTGACCTGTGACATTTCGGGCCGTTCGTGCGCCTGCCTGTACAGTGCCTCAAACTTAACCTCGAACACTTCCGTCATCCACGAGGTTGAGCAGTCTGGACCTTCCAGGGGTAACAGTGACGCACATCAGTTCCTCGCTGCAGTGTCTGAGCGCCGTATTTCATTCACGGTCGTTGCGAAAGGCCTCGACATTCCAATCGGCCCACCCTCCCCTGTCAAGGGCGGCGCCCAGGAACGAAACACGTGCAGCACCTTTCGCAGCACTGGCGAGCCTATCATGCAATTGAACAGCAGGTTGGTAGCGACTGCTGGTGGGAGCACTCCACCTCAACGCTTTTTGCTGCTGCGTTCGTCTGGTGACAAGTGAACTGGGGCTGAGTCTGTTGTGGTGCGCACATATTACTGACAGGGATGTGTCTTGCTCGATGAACAAGAGCGCAACACAGACGACTGCGTTGGAGAACATGGACCTGGCAGCGCTCGTCAACCAGCAGGGCAAGCTGAATGACAGCCTGGGGCGCAGGCTGTCGTCAGCGTCACATTACAGCTTCAGCTCACGAGCTGGCACCCTCGAAATAGACGTTGACGAGAAGGTGGGTGTGTTGTGTGTCTCGACGCTTACTGCGGTTTTTCACGGTGAAGTTCTCGCACGGTCGTGTGACACTCTTTTGCCCTGGCACCCTCACAAACTCCGAAACAGGCCTTGGGACCGGACGAAGATTCATTCAAGGTTGTGAAGCACATAGGCTCTGGAGGAGTTGGCGCAGTGTATCTAGGCATTTACAAGGTAAATTCTGTCAATATGGACTGATGTGGTCAGCCCTTCAACCAACGCGCAACCTTAAGCTTCCCAGCTTGAGACCACAAGTCTTCCTTGTTGAGGACACAGTGTGTACCATGCGCTTCATGAAGCTTACGTGTGTGCTTGTGTGTGGGTTTTGTGTGGTCAGGGGAAGGAGGTGGCGATCAAAGTAATTGCAGGCCAGGCGCACGCAGCCGACAAGGAAGGCCGCAACATAGAGAAGCGCCAGCAGCGCATGGCACAGCTGGAGGGCCTGCTGATGAGCGTCATGAGCCACCCCAACGTTGTCACGGTGCGACAAAGGGCGGGTGTACTGGGCGCACACGCACGTGCAGGAGGGCAGGGCATCTGTGTCCAGCAGCATATGGCTGAACATTTTGTCCATACCTATTCTCCATGCTAAACAACCTCTGTGACAAACTTGCATGGGTCATGTCAGTTCTCCAGGTTGGTTCCTTACCTGCCTGATAAGGCACAGCAGGCATTCTCGGCATGCACTTCAGGCAATGGTGCCATGTCAGAATGCACCCCTCGCTCCAGTGAATTGCTCCCACCAGCCTGCTGTGGTGCGCTGCTCCCCTCACGGCTGCCGCTTGCAGACCTACCGCGTGACGTCGTGCGCCGTCAACCCGCACCTGCTGGACTCACAGGACTCCATCGAGGGATATGCAGACACGGGCGCCGCTGCTGCCAACGTGCGTATGCTACTGCTGTCTCATGCCCTGTATGCTGCCAGCCCTGTGAGGCACAACGCAGCCTGGCATGACTTGACTGCTGAGGCCATGCATTTAGGGAAGAGCGCTGCAGCAGGCCTTACACGCGTGCTGGCGTGGGAGGCCTGCTTGTGGCGTGATGGCGCTGTGCATCCTCATACTCGTGCACAGAGTGTTCCACAGATTCAGCCTCGTCGCCTGCCTGTTTGCGCATCGTAATGCAGGCTGGCTCAGGCAAGACCGCTGACAGCTCGGGCGCTACGTGTGGCGATGAGCTGGCGTACCGCGTGTACATCCTCATGGAGGTGGCCACGCACGGCTCGGTGTGGCAGGCGCTGCTGCAGGGGACCTTCCACAGGGTGAGCGCTGCGCACCGCTCCCATTGGCTGCATAGCTAGCTGCATACCTGCCTGCCCGCATGCAACGCTGCTGTTGTTGGATTTGCGCTGGAGCTTTTCCATGCAGACAGCATGCACCGTGCATCTTGGGGCTGGCAGTCGGGAGTGGCTGGCAGCACTGGGCCATGACCACTGGCGGCAGGCTTGCAGCAGCAGCACCCGCGACGCGCAGCAGGCGGCCGAGACTGACCTACACAGGGGGATGCCAACCAACTCACCATGCAATCAGCCTGACCAACGCCGCCTGGACCTCCTTGCCGGCCAAGTCGCGTTGATGATGATTATCAGATTATGTTGGCATGCAAGCCTTGGTTGATCGCCTGCTTGCCCGCTCCCGTGTCGCCCTGCTGGCTGCCACAGTCGTTCACGCAGTCGTTTGTGACCTGGGACGCGTGGGCGGTGCTGGAGTGCCTCAAGGAGGTTGCGGACGCGCTGGCGTACATGCACGAGAACCACATCGTGCACGGAGACCTCAAGGCCGCAAACGTGCTGCTGACCGCCAACACGCAAGACAGGCGCGGATTCATCGCCAAGGTCACAGGCAAGCGGCGCCTACTGCAGGAGCGGACTGCCGCAGCACCATGTCTGTCGAGTGCAGCCCATACCTGTCCATGAGTGTACATTTGTACATGTACGGTTTCTGGCGAATGGCAATCAGACCTCTCGCAACAAAGCTGTGAGCGCCACATCCTGGATCATGGTTTCAAACCCCTCTGCTCCTCCACATGGGTACGGTGGTGGTGCATACTGCTGACGTGGAACGGCTGTGCAGAACGCTGTACACCGCATGTGCCAGCAAATGACAGCACTGGTCACCTTGCCACGGCTATGCCAGCATGTCTATGAAGAGGAAGTGAATGTACCACATCGCGCTGCTACTGCTTGCATGCTGGCACAGATTTTGGCTTCAGCCGCGTGGTTGTTCAGGACCTCATCACCACCAGGACATTCGGCACGGTCACCCACATGCCACCAGAGCTGCTTAAGATCGGTGAGAGTGAGCTTCAATGGGATGCATGGCGGGTAATGGCATGAAAAATGTCCACACAGCAGAGGGTGTCGGTGCCAGCAGGAGGCAATGTCGGTACTTGCAATCTGGCATGCCTCCTCAGCAGCAATGCTACAGCAGACAGTACAATTACTGAGGACGTGTGCTGGCTTTGCTGGCTGGCGATGGTGCTGAGCCTCATGCACTTGAGCATTGGGCCGGTCCACGCTCGTGGGCTGGGCTATGCAGTGCTTACACAACCTTCACCCAACCTTCACCTAACCAACACGACGCCTCAGGCCCGCATTTCACCCTGCCAGCGCATGCCAGGCAGAGCCTGGTGTTCTGCCTGGTGCACCTCCTGATATCATGTGTGCTCCGGCTTGAATGCGTTTCACGGTGTGGTCGCGCCTGTTTCCTCGAAACATTTTGTGCAGGTACCCTCAACACCGCCGCTGACGTGTACGCAGTCGGCATCCTGATGTGGGAGATGTACATGGTGGGTACCCTGCCAACTGCAGGCAGTCACATACATTTGGCCATGTACGTGCTCACGTGCACATGTTCGTGTGCTTTTTCTAGTGGTTCCAACAGGACGCGGTGGGATGGAGCGCTTGCACCACCGACACAAACCACAGCTGCTGCGCCTGGCTGACCTCATGCACACCCTGATGCAAAACTCGTTTGCTGTCCACTTACTGGAGACAGCAGTACGGTATGCGGTATCCTTGCTCAACGCATTTTGCGGCTGTTTTGTGCGTGCAGGCCACGCACGTGTTCAAGGAGCTGTCGGACCCTCAGGTCATTGAGGCGGTCGTCAACAAGCAGCTGCGCCCCGCCTTCCCACCCGACGTGCCAAAGGCGTACCGCGAGCTTGCGCAGCGCTGCTGGGCGGAGGCGCCTGAGAAGCGGCCCACCATGCTGGAGGTCCACGTGCTCCTCAACACCATCCAGGCCGAGCTATGCCCGCAGGTACAAGCAGTTGGCCATGCCTTGACCTTGTGTTTGGATTCCTTGCTCACACACTCTGTTTGTCTGTCTGTCTGCTGTCTGTCAGTCTGTCTGAATGCTTGAAACGGCGGCGGCATGCGTGCATAGGCGTTGAAACGTTTGTGGGGGTGGTGGTGTTGCTGTGCGCTGGCCAAGTGCGTGGCGGCGCAAGGTGCAGCACGCTGCGAGTAGAGGACATGCGCCGCGAGTAGAGGACATGCAATAGAGGACATGCAGCGGCCTTTCATGCAGCTGTGCCTCTCTCACAACCCTGCATTTCCATGACACTGACACTGACACGGTGTATGCCTTTGGCTGCTGGCTGCTGGCCTGCAGGGTCCCAACTCGCCATGGGTGTCTGTCTCCGGCACGATGCAGCCGCGTCATCGCCGAAGCTCCACCACCGTCACGCAGAAGCTGCAGGCCCCGCCGCCACCGCAGGCGGTCCCTACAGCACCACAGGCCACGCCGCCTCAGGCGTACAACAAGCAGCAGAGCACCGGCGGGCTGTCGGCCACGAGCAGCGCAAAGGCGCTACATGCCTCCGCCAGCCGCACGGTGTCCTTCTCGGCGGCGAGCCCATCAGGCCCCACCGTGCCCTGCACGCCGAAGAAGTCCACGCAGCCGCAGATTGGCGTGCGGCTGCAGGTGCCCTTGCAGCAGCTGCAGCGTGACTTCCCAACCGCCAAGTCCTTGGTGTCCGCGTCATCATCGTTGGCGCCGTCGCCGCTTGGGGGTGCCAAGCAGGGCAGCTTGCATGGCGGCAGCAGCAGCATGAACGGTCGGCGCTCCGGCTGTAGCAGCACCTCACAGCACGTCCTCAGCAGCAACGGCATCGAGCACACCGCACAGCGGAAGGCAACTTAGCATGCAGGGGCTCGTGGACTGCCTACCACCAATAGGCCTGCCTGGTGCGGCCATGTTGCGGGTAGAATTCATGCGGATATTACCTTCCGCCGCGTTAGGACTACATGAAAGTTCACCGTACATCTGCTTGCATTGTGCACATGTTGCTTCTAGGAGCTTCACCCAACCACACCCACCCACGCACGCACAACCTCTCTCTTTGGTTTGCTGTGTACACTCAATGCACGCGTCCACAGCCGCAGCTGTTGGCGCAAATGTGCTGCGAGGTTTCCTATGACTCTATGAGGCCATGACCGCCGGCATGCGCTCGCTTGCTTGCGTTGATCATTATGACTGGATGCAAGGCTGGACCTCGCCCTCCTCTAGACTCCTTCAAGGAATGGAGCATAGCAGTGCTGCTGACCTGCCGCGTTGCGCTTTGCCTATGCGTGAACAGCTTGTGCGCGTTGCACTTGCTGCTTTGGGATGTTGGGTTGATACGCTTAAGTCCGGGTTTGCTTAGCAAGCACCGCGACGCTATCATCGCCTCCAAGGGAAGGGTATGGGAACCTAGCTGATGTTGCAGGCCTGCAGCTGGCCTTGCAACTGCTGCGCCCGTTGCGCATTGCTGATGCGCATGCACTCGGCATCAGCGCATGCCACTGACGAATGATGCGACCTTGCATAACGTTCTGCATTGCCAACAAGCAACGCAAGCTAACCCTCTGTGGAAAAGGAGACAACGGTATGTGACAGCTTTGGGTAAAGGACTGCATCTGGGTTGCGCGCCGACCGCACCTGGCAACAAATGCTGCGCGTCGCTTTTTGGTCGCGCCGTTTTCTTGTATCGTTCGTTTTACGTCTCCAAAAGTGCAGTCCGGACGTCTAGTCAGGCTTGCTCACCATAGCCCTCAATGTGTTGTCAGTTTGCCACCATGCGTTTATGCCAAGCCTTGTCGTTATAGCACAAGGGCTCGACATGCGTGTGGCGTGCTTCTGTTCAGTACTTCCGTCCGCAATGCATGCTTGCTTGATGTCCCACGCTTGTCTGTTATGGCGCAAGGACTGTCACTCAAAATCTACATCTCATGCACACACAATCAAAACGCCTGGCACATCTTGCGTGCGTTTTTCATTGCGTGCCTCAGGTCCAACAGTAGTATCCCATATTCCCATTAATTTGTTGATGTAGATAATAACTACAACACTGTCTTCCATCTCTTCTTCCAGGCCAGACGAGCAGCTCGTTCCGGTTTTTCCTACACGAAGACCCCCTGATGCTTTCACCTTGGGGGCATCTTTTCAAACACGCTGGGGGTTTCTGATGTGAGCCCTGCCTCATACACATACGTGTGCCTGGCTTGATTAGCTTCCCAAGGGTGTGTCACGCACGTGCGCCTGCTTGCATGCGCGTGCGGTTCAGAGGCGGTTAGGGGGGCCGTTCCGTGCTTAGGGATGGTCTGACATGCACGATCTTTGCGTCCTGTTTACGTGTTTCCATAAGGTATCGTTTGTGTGTTTCCTTGCCTGGACCAGCCCTGGCGGATGCGTGCACAGCCGGGGAATGGCGGGTGTCATGAGGAAGGCCAATGAATGTGCACTCGGCTGTGCGTGTCGGTGCGGTACGCCGTGTCATCGGTGGGTGCGGAGTGGTGAGGTGTGGTGTGGTGGGCGCAGGCACAAGCGCCGGCTTTTTATGGACTTTATTCATAACGGAGGTTGCACCGTTGGGGCACGGCCACTCCACCGTAGTATCCCGCACACGCCCTTGCTGGACTGGTGCTGGGCCCCCGAAGGGACCTACCTGCAGTACCGTGTATGGGAGGCCTCCCCAGACTGAGAGCATTCCATGCCTCTCTCACTTAGCCTTAAGAAATGACCCACCGACTGCTTGGCCAAAACCCTGAAGGCCTGCAAGGCTTGTGTAGCGTTGTACGTCGTTTGGTCCTGGAGCGTTACGGAGGTTTTCCCGGTGCTGGGGGTGCTGTCATGCGTGTGAGTTGCGGCACTGCTGGCGGCGGCGTAGGTTGCAACAAACAAAGGCACCAGCGCTCCATTGCTGGAGGCATGTGCATGCGTGTGCGTGTGTGCATGCGTGTGGGTGTGTTTAGGAATGTGTGGTTCCCGTGGGGCCATGCAGTGTGCTTTCCGTGGGGCCGTGCAGTGTGCGTACATGCGTACATGCATGCATGCGTGCATGCGTCGCTGCAGTCATGCCTCAGGGTGTGTGTCAAGTTGTCTTGGATTGAGCCCATGGTGGTCTTGGCAGCAATGTCACGCACCCCCTCCTAACAGCGGAAGGGGTTATGCCTGCGCCGATGCCATACCTGCACGTAATGGGGTCTCAGGGTGTGTGTCAAGTTGTCTTGGATTGAGCCCATGGTGGTCTTGGCAGCAATGTCACGCACCCCCTCCTAACAGCGGAAGGGGTTATGCCTGCGCCGATGCCATGCGACCTGCACGTAATGGGGTTGTTCCTGTGCTTGTGCATGTGCCCCAGCATGTGCCCTTTTTAACCTGCAAGAGTGCCAGCACCACCTCTTCAAACGCAGCAAGCACGCTTCGCGCAAACGCTGCTAGCCCGATTTGTGTTGCGCCTCGGTAGGTGGTGGACGCGATTGCGGCATGCGCGAGCACGTCCCATCTACTGGGGCCTTGACAAAGTGGCGTGTCGGGCACCCGATTTGGGTAATGAGGGCTGTTCATCGCGCTTTCCCCTCCACGACTACATGCGGAGTTATGGAGCAGTCTGTAGGCGTGTTTTCACGTGAAGCATTCTTGAATTGATCAAAATCATGGAGATCCTCGGTTGCCCGGCTGCCCTTGCGCTCCCATCCCATCACTACTGTTTCGCCATGTGGTTTGCTATCCTCTCGTTGTTGATGGTTGCATCCTGTGTAGCACCTGCTAGGCATTTGCACACACGCAACGCAGGCACCCAACACACAACACCCGCTCATCCCAAATGTCCTGCTGTGAAACGCGCTGCATGCACACGCCGTGGCGCTCCACCCTGCGTGTACACGTGCGCGTGGGCCAGGCGGGCACATGAGAGCGCAGTGCACCGACGCGTGCGTGGTGCATGCGCAAGCTCGTGCATGGGCTTGTTGGGGTCTTCCAGTGTGCGTGAATGTGAGGGTGAGTGTGTATGCGTTTCAGCCTGCTGGCTTCACGCATGACAACGGCATGAGACCATCCATGGACAGGCGTACACGAGGCTTGATGGGGAATGCCAAGGCCTGCTGCGTGCTCTTGCCCCAGGTTAAGCTGCTCAGGCAGCCATGTGTAACGCGATGCAATACAAGGCATGATGTTTGCAAAGTGTCCGCCACTGTTATGTGCAGCTTCACTTGCTAATTGCTATGCATGCTTTCACATTAGCGCGACTCAGGTGTCCCGCTTGGCCAGCTAGCTGCGCCCCTATACCCACCACACGCTGAGTGCAAGCACCGCTACACCCTACGCGCTTGTCAGCCTGTGGTGCCCGTCGGCAGTCACGGACCCTGCATGCAGGCTATTGAGGACCAGTGAAAGTAAGCGCACCTGCCATAAGGCTCTCCTCACTGGCGTGCCAGCATGCACGCCAGCATGCACGCATACACCTGCCTATCAGCGCTGCATATACTCGGCTGTGCGCACCATGCAGTGCGGTGTGGCTGCAGGCGGCGGGATGCCTGCAGCGACCAGCGGCTGTGCCGGCGCAGCGCTCGTTCGCATGACAGGCAGCGCAACGGCGACGTGCCCAGACAGACACTGCAACAGCTCCTGCTCAGCTCCTGCACGTCAAGGCGTGTCGCCGGCTTGTCCGACAGTTCTGGTTCCAAGCATGGTTCATACCATAGCACCTGCTGGGCGTGGATCTGCAAGCCGTTCCTCACTTGCTTGTGCCCTGCCGCATGGGAAAACATCACGCGGCTGAACTTGCTGTGCAAGCGATTTCCTGTAACACAAGGGCCTCACGCTTGCAGCATTCACAGATACCTACACAGGCAGGTACACAGGCCGCCGCTGCCGCATGTACTATGATGTAATTGTTGTATGGTTTGCTGTCAGCGCGTGCTCAGCCCATGCTCATCGTAATCGACTCCAAGCCATGGCTTAACGCGTTCAGTGTTGGCATGTCATTGCTTGCTGCCTGACTCACACCTGTGAGTGCTGTCAGTCCTCATCTAGAGGGGAGTGGCGGCTTTGGCTAGAAATCGAATCATGCTCATGTAGTCTGGGGGCGAGGGTCTGCGGCTGTGGCGCCTCTGCCAGCAACAACCTGGGACCAGCATGCAAGGGACAGAGCATGCCTTGCATGCCCGCCAGCGATATTAAGCTTGAGCTGAACACCAACGGGTAACTTGTTGTACGTTTTGGCTGCCAGCCCTTCAGCAGCTGTAGACGGGTCCTTCACGGCTTCGCCCACCAGGCCGAGAAAAGCCGAGCGAGGCGATGTTGAGCGGAGCGACTCGCTGTAGGTTCGTCTCATACAAAAATCGCACGATTTTTGGGAACCCTCTGCCCGCGGTGTTTTCATTCCCGTGTTCAATGTGGAACTCTGCGATGTGTCAAGAAACCACCAATTATATGACGGGGCCTTAAGTACCTCGAGAGCATATTAGGCACCATGACCTGCTGAACTGGCAGTGTTTGTATAATACGATGGGTTGTTTCAATTCCAAAGACGATGGTCCACCGGACCAAGCTCGTGCGCCCTCCGACGGCCCAGTAGTCGCCCGCGAGCCTTCTCGCCGCTCTAAACCGTCTTTTTCACAAGAGCGCGGGTTGGGCTTGCCTCCTGGCTCTTCAAGGGAGCTCTTACTTAAGCCCTCTGGCCTGCCTACAAGTAGCACCAAGTCCACCAGTCGGACGCATAGTCGGACCAGCAGGCGCACCGCTATGAACGATGCGTCGGACGCAGCCAAGTCTGGCACAGAAGGTGCCTCAGCTGCTGCAGCAGGACACATGGCGCAGCCCAGCTTCACGACCACTATCTGTGTTCTCAGCACGGAGCATGACGAGCTTCACTTTGGGAATCTAGGGACCGACAATATGCACTTAGTGGAGCCCCGCCGCGTATGCAGCGTCACTACCATGGGCCCTCTGGTGCAGCTTCAGGACGCTTGCCTGGCTTCCCCTTTCTCGATACCGTCCAACACCCCCCCCAACAATAACGAAACCGAGTGCTCCTTCAAGCCGCTTGAGGCGGATGTATTGGACGAAGTGCTGGGGCAATCTGTGGACCGGGCAGGCCTGCTTGGCAAGGATGTCAGCAGGAAGCTATCAAGTGCTTCCGTGGCA